>ML779591.1:600796-645421 GCA_009831015.1 Picea engelmannii
AACGTCACATAACTCCTCACGGTTTGAGAGTTATGGCCTTACGAAGTTGGAGGACCCTCATATGTCGTCTAGAAGCCCCAAAAGGTCAAAGTAGTCAAAGTGGTTTAAGAGATTTTAAAAGGTAAATAATAAAGTGAAGTGATTGAGTGTATTATAATTCAAAGTGAATACAAAATAAATTATTTCAATACTGAATTTAATGGATAAATTAAAAGTGGACCCAACCCTAAAATAAGGAAAGTGGGCCAAGTGACCTAGAAGATGTTTTTAAGGAAGCTACTTGGAGAGTATAAATAAGAGGCAAGGCTCTCCCATTTGAAATACACTTGAGAATATTGAATATATATATGTGTCTAAGGTAACCAAGGATATCTAAACCGGATTTGGAAGGTGAAGAAAAGAAGACTGAAATGCAAGGAAGGATAAATTCTTTTGATGGTGCTTTCTAAGCTATGTTATTTACAGGTCATCTCACCATTTTCGCTATAACTTTTTTTCTATAATGATTCAGATCGTGAAATTGCTATGAAAGTGAGAAAACATATCCAAGTATCTGTAAAAACAAATTCATCTTGTGGGTCATTGTATTTTGGGAGTTACACTTCGTGGAAAATAGGGTTTGTGGCCAGTCCTGAAACTAGTCAAAATCAGGTGTTTCGGGTAAAAATATCACAATTTCTTCATAACAGATCCAAATTCAATGAGACAAAATGTGTTGGTTAGGGTATAGTCTTTATTATTCTATTTAATAGTTTTATATCATTTCATCTAACATTTTGTGCGGGGCACGCTCTCTAGAATAAGAAAAAATTCAGCAAGGTATGCCATTTTTGCTATAACTCCTTTTCTCAGAGGTTCCAAGTAGTGGCACTTGGAGGAATTGCATTAAACACACTGAAGAACATTGTGTATCAGTTTTAGATCTTTATACATTATAGGTTCAAAGTTATGATTACTTCAAGTTAGGGTTGTTGACTAATCCAATACTAGGCATGTGAGACTAAAGAAAAGTTTGATGAAAATGATAGTCTCTTGTTTTTAAAGTTAAGGAAGGTTTTCAGGAATGTGATCATATACACTAGGTCTTTTACAGAGCTACAAATCATATTTGGATGATGAAATTGATGAGGGATTTTGGTTGTGGTACATGTTGAGTACATGGTTGAGACAAGTACTTGATGAGTTGGCACACATACATGAGGTGTATAGTTGATGATGTTGGTACATATTGATGAGTCATAGTTGATGAGTAGTTGAAACATTATTGGTACATACTTGGTACATGGTTGGATGCACTTGTTTATGGTACAAGTTGATTACAGGTTGAGGTACAGGTTGATGCATGGTTCAGATTTATTGGTATACATTTACATCAGTATATCTCACAGTGATAGTGTGACAGTGGTTCCATCATTCTACTTCTACTTTAGGGTGGCAGGACGGGGCAAGAACAGGTGGTTGTAGCCACCTTCCGGTTGTATCTAGAGAACATTGGGGGTTGTAGCCTCCTTTTGGTTGTAGCCAGAGAATTGGGGAGTTGAAGATTCCCTCAGGTTGTAGCTTGAGAAACTAGGGGGTTGGAGCCTCCTTCCAGTTGCAGATGGAAAAAAAAGGAAGTTGGTGCTTCCAATGAATGTAATTCTTCAAGACATATAAGAAAAAACATTCGATGGTTTTCTCCCGATTTGGGTTTCCACGTAAAACACCGGTGTACTGTGTATGTGTGTGATTGTTTATTTCTTACTACTCATTATTGGATAATAATTCTACATTGATATAACATTTGAAGAAAAAGGATTATAATTACGCTATTACTGATTCACCCCACCTCTCAGTAATCCAATAGAATTTTTCCACAGGTAAGGCAAGATGAGAAGGAAAAATGGCCTCAACTCCATACACCAGTTGGAAAGGGGAAATTCCCTGGGACCTCTTTGTCGTCACTCTGTCAGCCCATAGAGAAAACTTGAGTTTTGAGTCCCATGCCTTTTTGTTCTCCTCTAACAACTTTTTAATGATCTTTATAAGGCTTTTGTTTGAGGATTATGCAAGCCCATTCCCCTAAGGGTAGTAAGGGGTAGAGTGAATCAATGTGATTCCAAACTATTCACAGAACCGAATCAATGGTTCAACCTTGAAAGATGCAACATTATCAGTGATGATTCTGTTTGATCACCCAAACCTTGCCATAATGTCCTCAAGGAAACCAATGATCACTTTTTGGGAAGCATTCCTTGTAGGAATAACTTCAATACACTTAGTAAAGTAATCTGTAGCAGTCAAGATCCATCTATGTTGACCACTTGAAGCGGGATGAATTTCCCTGATAAAATCTAGGCCCCACTGCTGAAAGGGTCCTAAAGCTGCCACCAAATTTAATGGGAAAGACTTGAGATTCTTCTTTCCAGAGAACTTCTGACATTTAACACAGGCTCCGTTCTTAGCACGAACATCAGTGAACAAACTAGGCCAAAGGTACCCATCCCTGAGGATCTTGTATGACGTGGCTCTCCAATAATGATGCCCCCACATAAACTGTCATGAAAATCAGACATAATCTTTTGGGCTTCTTGTGGGTCTAGGCACCTCAAAAGCACTCCTAATGGGTCTTTCCAATACAAAACTTGATCAACAAGGCAATATTTTATTGATTTGAGTTTTAAGGCTCTCACCTTGTTATTTTCCATACCATTTGGAGGCTGTAAATTCTATAGGAAAAATATAATGTCCTTGTACCAACTGCAATCTGCCAATGCAGGGGTGACTTGAGAACCTTTATCAGTTAATTTGGCCTGCTGATTTTTTGAACATGAGTGGATGAAATTTACCCTCAATGCTGAGAAAATTGGATAAACCCTGGCCTTTAACCAATTTGGTAGGCTTAATTTCCAAATCAAATTCAAGAATTTTAGCAATCCACGTGCTCCTTTTTCTGTCTATATCAGGATGGATACAAATTTCTTTTACAACAGCTGATGGGACATAAGCAATGACTCTTGAATGCAACACATAAAATCTGAAGGACTTGAGAGCTTTAACCAATGCATAGGATTTCTTATCCATGATGTCATATTTTAATTCAACATCTCTCAATGCCCTGCTGAAAAAGGCAATGGGCTACTCTAAGCCTTCAACGTTCTTCTGCAATAAAATTGTTGCTACTGTAACAAAAGAAGCAAAAGAAAAAACAAGAAAGTCCTTGGAGTAGTCTGGGCTGATAAGGATCGGGGATTCAGTCAAATATTTCTTTATCTGATCAAAAGAATTACGAGATTCAGTAGTCCATTTGATTTCACTACCCTTCCTCAGCATGGCTGTGATATACTTAACCAACTCAGCAAAATTTGATACAAACCTTCTCAAAAAATTGTTTTTTCCCAGGAAATATTGAACCTCTTTTTTGGATATAGGAAGTGACAATGTTTGTATAGCTTCAACCCTGCTGGAATCAATCCTTACCCCTTCAGCTGACACAATATGCCCTAATAATTTTCCTTCTTTCATGGAAAACAATGATTTTTTTGAATTCAAAGAGAGACCAATTTTTTTGCATTTCAAGAAAACCTTTCTTAAATGATCACAGTGTTCTTTATTAGATCGAGAGAACACTGTTATGTCATCTAAATAGATAACAACAAACTTGTCCTTCTCTCCAATAAATGCTATGTCCATAGCTCGCTGAAAAGTTGCCCATGCGTTCATCAAACCAAAGGGCATCTTGGCGTACATAAATGTACCCTAAGGAGTGGTAAAGGCCATATTCTCTCTATCTCCTAGAAAAACAAAGACCTGATTGTATCCAGAAAAACCATCAACCATGGACATCCTGGATGCTCCTGTCACCCTCTGTAATATGTGCTCCATCATGGGCAAAGGGTAATTATCCTTTTTAGAGCTTCTTTTTAGATTTTAGAAATCAACGCAAAGTCTGATTTCTCCATTCTTTTTTCTCACTGCGACCAAATTGGCCACCCATTTAGAATACCTCAAAGGGATGATAATTTTTTCATCTAAAATCTTTTTTACCTCTTTCTCCATGACAGGCAACAACATAGGATTGATTTTCCTCAACTTTTTCCTGAAGGGTTTGGTGTCTTCTTTTAATGGAATCTTGTGCTCTATAATGCTTGTGTCATAAGTTTTGAGATATTTATAAGTCCAAGTGAATACATAAGCAAATTCCTTAAACAACTTAGTATATTCTTCCCTCTACTCTTCTGATAGGCTGCTTGACAACTTGACATATTTTGGATTCTTTTCTGTGCCCAAATTTCACTCAGTTATGCCAGCATCATCAGTAGATACTTTCCCTTTCACTACCACATCGTTTCCGTAAAATAATCTTTCCAAAGGAAGTAGTCCTTTTGGAATATGATTTCTAGGTAACTGCACAATATGATGATTATAAATTTTATTAAGGAAAACATTAGCATGAGGATTAATTTCAGAATCATGATCCCGATCAATGTGTAATGTAGAAAAATCATCAACAATATCGAGGAAATTTTTAAGTTCTAAGTCATCTTCGAACACCTTCCAATATTTTACATTGTCTGGTATAGAAGGTCTGTACTTGACTTCTACATCATACTTGATTTTAGGTGGTATGGGAATTCTGAAATTGCTTGCTGATACAGCCAAAGAATCAACCATGGTATTCTCTTCTCTAGGAATAAATGAAATGTTAAAAGCTGATAAAAAACTGTCCACCAAGTCCCACACTTCATTTCTGTAAGATCTAAACCTAGGGTGCTTTGTTTGATAAAGATTTTTAATTTGATGGACTATTAATTTAGCATCCCCAAATATTGATATCTCTTCTATCCCCATGTCTTTAGCAACCCTCAGTCCCAAGAGAAGAGATTCATACTCTGCCACATTATTAGTAGTTTCAAATTCTAGTTTGTGTGACAAAGATATAGTCTCTTGAGCTGGTGAGACAAATACCACTCTAGCACCAACACCTTCCTTAGAAGAGGCTCCATCAAAGAACATATTCCAAACAGAGGTGGTTAGAGGAGACTCCTCAAAAAAGGTAACAAACTGTTTTCTGATTTCAAGAGGATTTTTAGGAGCACCAGTGAGCTGCAAAATGCTAGATCCCAAATCGGTATCAAAAGCAAAAACATGATGATTTGTGGGGTTTTATTCATCACTAATGATGTAAGCCAATTGAGCTTCCCTGTAAAGTCTTCTATACTCTCCCCCAAAAATGGGAACGATAGCATATGAGAGATCCATCTGCAAGGTTCCCCCAAGTATTTTTATCCAAGACCTTGACAAGAGCATTCTGAACTTGGGGGGAACATCAACCACTACGATATCCATGACTATGATTTTCATGGGCAGCTGAAATAGAGTCACAACCAAATCCTTAATGACACCAAGACACTTCACTTTCCTGGAGTCAAAAGAATATAAGTCATGGTAAGTCTTTGTGATTTCTAACCCAAGTTCATCCATAACAGTTTTTTGCATGAGATTGTGGGATGCCCCTGAATCCATCAAACAATTATGCAACACCTTATCATGAATATTCAGTGACATATAGAAAGGAGGGGATGAATCATCTCTATATTCTATCAACGGACCCATGATGACTGCTGGTTTTTCATCTTGCAGATTCATTGAATCAGTGGCACTTGGGGAGGCTTCAGGATGTAACATTTTGGAGAGATATTTTTTAAATTCTTCATTTTTTATCAATTCCAAAAAAGGTACAAGGATCTTTATTTTTTGGATCTCATTTTCAAAGTTGAAGGAAGAAGTAGACTTCAGGATTTCTTTGGTTTTAGGAGCAAGATTTCTGATCAGAACTTGTGGACTTTGAGTATTTTTTTCCTTACTGCTAATTGTCACAACCTTGGCAGAATTTTATTTTTGGGCAGGCTGATTAGGAGCATCCATTTTTTCTTCATTCTTCTTGGATCTCAGATTATATCTATTAGTACTTTCTTTTGATTTTTCTCCCTTACTTAATTCATTTATTTGAATATCCATCAAGGATTTCTCATAAGCATATTGAGTCAAGTGTGGGGATGGGGATGTGTCACCTAAGCAATGAATCTCAGGATTAGCTTCTACCTCCTCTCCTTCTTCATCAACAACCATGTTGTTTTGTAAAGGGTCTTGTACCCTTTGATCATCTCTCTCTCTATTTCTGGGATCTATGGGAAGGATTTGGGGAGCATTATTTGGTCTCCTGAATTTACCTCTATTATCAGTATTTTGAGTATTTATGTAGGTCTGTTTTCCTTCCAGTTTTAATTTCTCTATCTTAGTAGAAAGGGATTTTACTAATTTGGTGAGATCCTCCACTTGAGGATGAATAGTATGGGAGTCAGAAGTTGAGGCTTCAGTTCTTCTTTTTCTTCTATCCCTATCAGATTTCCCTCTGACTTTATCAGATACCACTATGTTGGATTCTACCTCTAAGGCTGCATCTTGCATATGAACTAAGGAGGATGATCTTCCTTCTCTTAGTAGAAGGCATAAATCGGGGTCAAAGGCACTGACATAAGTAATTTTTGCAGAGGTTTCAGTGGGTTGTATCTCATCAGGAATCTTATTATACATTTTGTTAAATATTTTAGAAAATTCAGAGATAGACTCCCCTTCTTTCCTTTTTAGGGATCCAAATTCAGTGATGTAGTACAAAAAGTCCTCCCCCCCCCCGCCCCCAATACCTCAAGAAGGATTCATCTAATTCTTCAATGCCAGTAATGGATCCAGGGGCCAGACCCCTAAACCACTTCCTAGCCTCACCAAAAAGTCTTTGGACGAAAACCCTCACCCACACATCCTCATTTTCAATGTTTTGATTATCTGCATAGCTGTAGAAAGAATCAAGATGTTCCTCAACTATTATATCTTCTTCTCCCGTAAACTTGGGCATGTATTTCAAATAATCTCCAGGAGGGAGAGAATTCACTGGCTGAGGTAAGACAAGAGGAGCGTATCTTGCAGCCACTATGGCATCCATCTTATTTGCAGGGGGTTTAACAACTGCCATTTGATTTTGAACTCTTGGTGAGCAAGGAGGAGAAGGAGATTTGAATGTGTTCATATTAGGAGAAGAAGGAAAATATGAAGGAGGGGGTTTCAGTTTTCAAAACAAAAGGATGAGTCTTGGAAGAAGATGGTAAAGTTTGTAAAGGGGATGAATTTTCCACTTCTTTGGCATCATAAATTTTAACAGGAGGTGGGGTAAGAAAGCCTAAAGTAGGGAAATCTTCAAAACTATTAAGACTGAAACACCTTTCAATGTCAGGGGGAGAAAAAATGTCAATGCTTTCTTCTTTCAAATCAGTTTCAAAGGAAGAGTATGCGATAGGAAACTCTTCAAAATCAAGTTGTTTAGATACTTCAATAGAAGGTAAAGAAAACTTACTTGATATAACAACTGGAGTATCAAGAGTGGAATCAGGCAACTGACCAGAATAACTTGTAGCACCGACATAATTTTTTTTTTGGGAAGCTTTTCCCTTCTTGATTATTTTCTCTGGGTCGGCCTCAGATGGAACCAAAGGTAGTTGTGGATTTGATCTCGTATGTTTGCCTTTAGGTTCCAGTGCTGAAACAATGGAGTCGCCAGGTGCAAGCTGCAATCTTCAAGATACTGAGTTCTAATGCACCTATAGAACTAGTAAACTATGCCATTTAATCTCAGGGAAAATTATTCAAATTGTTCCCCGACAACGATGCCAAGAATGTAGGAATCACCTTCAGATTGCATGGAAGGCAAGCGTAGTACCCATCGGGTTATATGTGAATGTAAGAGTGTTTTTAAGGGGTCAAATGGAAAAGATTGAAAATGATAATGTTCCAACTCAAAAAACAGGGCTAACATGCACAAGAAATCAAGGTCTTGGCTAACTTCAATCAGTAATTGGGAGAGAGTATGAATAGAGGGAATAATTCAATGAGAGGAATGTAGGGGTTGCTGTAAACATCAGGTCTACAAACAACCTAAGGAAGAAAGATTCTTAACACAAGATCTTCTTTAGTTCATAACTTAAGGACACTAAAGAAACACCATGATAATATAATGATCAAGCATACACCATAATATCACCACAACCATTCATGTGAATCATTCAAAGCATGAACACTTTAGCATCATAAACAAATAATCTGAAAGAGAAGCTGATTTCTATCAACCAAGATGTCTTAAATCAAGTACATAGCCAGTTCACAGTAACTTCATAAAAATATTACAGTATAAGGGAGCCTTGCTCAACCACTCAAACCTACTAAAGCATTTCATCTATCTATTTATAACAAAAAAGGGAGGCAACCGCTGGAGGTATGAGCTGGCCTCCTTCCCATGAAAATCTCTAAGAGTTTATTTTATCCAACAACTTGAATAACAACCTATGCTATAAAATAAGAAAGTGTTGGTGACTAATCCAACCAATCTTCAAACTAACTTGACCCCCCTTTGCTGCGCAACTCCTTGTTTTCCATGTGTCCTTCAGGCGCATGTGGCTTTCATCATGCTGCCAGCTACTGTTTTTGTAGTTCTCTCCATCATCATCTATCCAAAAAGTTGTTAGCTTGACCCTCCTGGATTCGCGGTGTCTGTTGGTAGCCTCTTTGGGTAGCACTCTGAGTATCGCACATTGCAGTGCCTTCACCAAATTTTGTAATATTCTGTAGTGCACTTCAAAACTAGACAAGTAGAAAAGGTAGCGCCAAACCTTCCTATCCCCTATGCAAACTTCGGTCTCTGCGATATTTTAGGTAGCAGATTTTAGTAGCGCCACTCTGCTGCGTCTCTGTGCAAATTCTGTCTCTGCTAGAAATTAGGTAGCGAATTTCGGTAGCGTCATTGTGTGTCTCTGTGAAAATTTTAGGTAGCACCATAAAAAACTCAGCACCTCCACTTGGACATGTGCAGAGTGAGTAGAAACCTTGAGTAATATCAACACCATTATCTTTAGGTGATTTGGCAACACTGTAGGTAGTACACCAGTGGAACACCAAAATAGACTATTTTGTAGTGCCATAGCGCTACAGAATGTCCGCAATATTACTGCTGAAGGATTTAATTGTTCACAAAAATACCAAAACTCTGAACAATAAGCACTTAGAAGCCTGTATAGGTAGCAGAGGTAACGTTTCAACAACATTTTATCCTCACAAAAAGGAACCATCTTTAAAAATGGGGCTCACCTTTCACCAGCTACTTTGTTACCCTGACACTTACCCTGACACTCTTTCTTGTAGAAGGGGGATCCTCCTTTGGAACATCAGGCTTCTTCCTTTTAGCGGTGACAACTTATTCAGTGGAGCTATGCTCTCCTTGGCTGCTGGTGTCTCCTTTTCAATAGTAGCTTCAACCAATACCTGGAAGTTTCTTTGAGCCACTTCATATTGAAAATGTTGTAACTCTGCTTTGAGCTTCCTGTTCTGAGACCGAAAGCCTCTTTTCTGCCCATAAAGGTTTTTGAGCTGCCTATGGAGAGGCTGGGCCTTTATTGCTGCGAACCTTGCCAGGTCAAGGGTGTGACTGTAGCCATCCATGAGTTCTTTCATCTTAAACTTGTTAGACATGGCTTCTGTTTTCAACTGAGCCACCTCCTTCCTAGCATACCTAAGTTGCTTTATTAATCTTTTGAATGTTTGGCTGTCAGGTGAAGTAGTGAAATGAACAGTTTCAACAGGATTCTTCATGGTCTCCTCTTCCTACTGCATAGGAATTTCCTTGTCTCTCTCATCGGGCTTCTTGATACCTCTATTTTTATCTTTCTTCTTTTGCACATGAGTTTCTTCTTTCCTCTCCATAGGATTTTCAATGCCTTTACCCTTCTTCTTTTGTAAGATAGAGGCTTTTGGTAGGGACCGTTCTTCAAAAAATCTTTAGGAACTGATGATCTTGTGAAAGGTTTCCTGACCTTGGTACTGGCTCTAGAGGAGAAGAGGAGAAGTGTAGCTTCTTCCCTTTCTTTGCTACAATTTTAGTAGTAGAAGGAACTTCTTCTAACTCTGGTGGAGGAGGAGGTGAAAAATCTCTCTGTGGGGAAATAAAATATTCCTCCTAAGATCCCGTGACCTCCTTGATGACCTCTAAAACTTGAACAAGAACTCTTCCCTTTCTTTTCTTGCTGGTACCTGCTTTAACAACATTGGTGGATGATAAAGGGCTTGCATTCTGTGATTGAGGAGTGGCTGCTATATCCAACCTGAAGTGGGAAGCAACAAAAAAATGTTCCCATGAGATATATTTCTTACCCAGTTCTTCAGAAAATAACATTCTAATCAATCCAGAGTGGAAGATGCTAGTATCCACATCCTTAGACTTGGATTGAATCCTGTCTGACATCTTACCTATGCTCCTTAGCAAATATTAGGGAATATTCATTTCAATTTTACCAGTAAAATGCAGAAGAAGCCTTATATGTTACTGGTATAATGTGTTAAACCTCCCTTCACATGTAAAGTATCTCTGAATGATCCTCAATATCCTGTCAAACTGCTCAATCAGCTAATTCCTTGGCACACCGTTAGACAAATCACTAGCGTGATGTTCAGGCTTAAGGAAATCTTTGGCGCATGATGCATTCAAAGCGATGGATTTAAACCATTTCTCACCTGTGATAGGGATTCCTGTTGTAGCTGAAATAGAGGCCTCAGTCACCTCAAATTTTAAATCCCCTACCTTGGTCTTCTGACCATCAAAATGTAAGGCAAACTGCCTTGTCACCTCAGGATGACCATTTTTCATATTCTGGCAGAAAGAGAGGCATCCCACTCTTTGAAAAACTTCTCTTTCCATGGGCTCTGTCTTAAAAAGATGCGTATCCATAGGTTCAGTTCTAACTACTTTGCCCCCTTTGTGTGATTTCTTCATATGAGGAGTCTCCATAGCTTAGGATGAGATATTCTCATGGCTATGGGGTGGTAATGACCAGGAGGACCTAAAGTCAAGCTTCAAATGGACAAAGCTGGACTTTTACAAGAACTTCCACTTAAACCAGACTGATTTCTAGTAATCTAAAACTTGGTTGTGGAAATCCCTCCCTTAGATTTGTGCAGGTATTGAACACTTAGACAATGAGAGGGTACTTTGTAATTGACCTTTTGAAATTGGGTAGAAAATGCTCGACTCAAATGTCAAAAGAAGCAGGGGAGAGAAAGTGTGGATAAGTAGTGCCATTAGGTAGCGCACTGCGTATGCAGAGGATATAACTGTTTATATGTTGTGAGCTCAATAGATATGGTGGGAAGATATATCAGACTTTGACATACAGGTAGCGAAGTTTATAGGTTTGAAATGAAATGAGACAAGGATATAATGTTGTGAGGAAAGGTCTTCTTCGACTATGCAAGCCCGATAATCCAAAACTCTGAGCACTAACTCTCTTTGAAAATTTATGTAGAGAGGAGGAAACATGGGATACCCGTGGAATAAACATTTGTTTGAAGCCTCAACGAGATTTCAGGATGAAGTCACGAACATCTGGGCCTTCAAATCTACCACAACTTTGGATCTGGTAGCACTGCTGTCGACTGGTCAGAATTGGGAGTTTGCATAGCGCAACAATCTTGAGTTTTTCAAAATCACAAACCTTCATCAGAGCTCGTAAATACAAGATCTTGAAGGCATCTTTTTAACCAACTCCTGGCGCTGAAAATAAGGAAAATGACATCAACGTTGTAATCATAACTCGAGGTGGAAAATGATGAACGGGAAAGGCGCTACAGAAACTCCTGATGAGTGGGTAGTGCTCCATTTCAAAAAATGATTGGGCAGGTAAGGAAAGAACAACAAGGCATGGATATGAGGGCACGGATGAGGAAAATGGTCTTTCAAATCAATCTAGTCTTGGAGAGGATCGATCCTAGTGACAAATCATGAGGGGGACCAAATTTTAAGTCATGAACAAAAACGGTTCTAAGTCCAAAAATCAAATGAGGATTAAAACATAAATTATGATTCAACACTTTGTTTATCAAGGGGGTCCTAACAAACACAATTTTAAAAGGGGTGAAATTAAAAAAATTAAAATCTAAGGCTTAGGAAAAGATGGAAACAAACTAAAAGACCCAAGGAAACTTAGTGTGATAACAAATTCATACTATGGCAAGCCCCTTGATGCATTCACATGCCCAAGGCATCCACTTGCCCAACTTTGGGTGCCAGAGCAACCTCGAGTTCCATCTCTTGAGGACTTGGGTGAAGGTCTATGTGCCCATCTAGCCAAAGACCTTATACCATGCACATAGAGAGCTAAAAAAAGTTAAATTTCCATAGTTTGGGGGCTCTTTTATTTAGTGGAAGACACTATTTCTAAAATCATGGATAGATGTGCTTAAAATATCATGAGAACTATTTGAGGAGCATTTCATAGAACACTAAATTTCTAAGGAATTTATTGAAAGACAACTGAATGAGTTCAACACATTAAGACATAATAGTACATCAGAGCTTGAATATGAGGCTATATTTACGGGACTACTAAGGTATGCACCCCATTTGAAGACAAAAAATTTATGGGTTAAAATATTTGTATATTGATTGAACTATAACATTATATATAAGGTGCATATATTGATGCCTTGCACTTTGCATGAGTCGGTTCAAAGGGCTACAATAGCCAAGGAGGAACTTGCAGGTGGTGGTCAATTTAGATCATTAATACCATTCAAGTTTAGGAGGACAAAGATAGGAATCACAATTAGTTAGTACATCGAGACCTATAGAAGGGTGGAAGGATGTACCAAGGGGACCAATGATTATTACTTATAGGTGATTGACAAGTAACCAAAGGCCACCATATCAACCATTGAAAAAACAAACTCGACTGACACAATAGATTATTAGGCCTACTTTTTTCTAGTTAGGAATCCTATGCTAACATCCTAAGAAGGTCTTCTAGACTTGTGGAGGACCACATTTTTAGAGAGAGGATCTACATGCGTAGAGTAGAGTTAGTTGGGAGTAGAGTCAGACTACAATGGGTGATCTACGTAAAGCTCATAGGATCCATCCCATGGTGAAAAATCACCAAGATGAGAATTAGTCCATTATACTAGAGACATCAAGTAAGATTGATGATATCAATTTTTCAATATTAATAGATCCAAGACCAACATAAAGTTTTCTTTCACATAATGCATTATAAAATCAAATACTATGAAAATTACTTAACATAATTTCAATCAAGTAGAGATGGATTCCAAAGTTAACCAAGAAGTAGGGCATTTAATTAAGGATTTTGAGATTGATCTAGGTGGAAGTATAACATGAGTATTGATGTATTCAACTATTTTTGGATCCTATAATATAGTAATAATAATGGACTGGTTAGAGAGTCATGAAGCAATATTAGACTGCAAGAATAAGAATATTTATTTTATAGACAATGTAATACATAAAATAATTTTAGTCGGGATGAATAGAGGAGTGTCATTAAGATTCATTTCATCATTACACCTAAAGAAACATATGATAAAAGGATATAAATTATATGTTGTAATAGCTATGAACAAGGAGGATATAGTGAGTATAGAACACTATCCAATGTTATCAAAATTCTTAGATGTGTTCCCAAAGGAAATACCTAGGTTACTTCTCGAGAGAGAGTTAAAGTTCACAATTGAACTTAAACCATGAATGGAACCTATCGCAAAGGATCCTTACTGCATGATGACTCCGAAGTTACGAGAGTTGTAGATGCAACTCCAAGAACTTTTGGATTTGGGGTTTATACATCCAATTATATCACAGTGGGGAGCACCAATGATATCTGTAAAGAAGGAATATGGATCATGGAGACTTTGTATCAACTATTGACAATTAAATAAGACAATGATACTGAATCAATATATGTTACCTATAATTGATTATTTATTTGATCAAATTAAACGAGTGAAGGTATTTTCTAAAATTGATTTAAGACCAAGATATCATCAACTGAGAATAAAGGAAGAAGATATTCCTAAAAAAACATTTAAGACATGTTTTGGTCATTATGAAATTTTAGTAGTACCCTTCAAATTGATGAATGGACTAGGAGTATTTATGAGTTTAATGAATGGAGTGTTTCAACAATATCTTGATAAATTTGTGCAAGTATTTTTGAAAAATATTTTGATATATTATCAGACATCGGATGAACATGAAGAACATCTAAGACATGTATTACAATGTCTTAGAGAGCACGAGTTATATGTGAATCTCTCTAAATTGTCATTTTATGAATCAAAGATTCATTACTTGAGACATATAATTTCAAAATAAGGGATAGTGGTAGACCTGACAAAGATACAAAAAAATATGGAATGGTCGACCCCTACTAACATACATGAATTGCAAACTTTTGTGGTTTAATGGAATATTATAGAAGTTTTGTGGAATATTTTTCAAACATCACAAATCCTACAATGAAACTACATAAAAAGAATAGAAAATTTATATGGACAGAACAATGTGATTGAGTGTTTCAAAAACTTAAGGAATCATTGACAACATTGCATGTTTTGAAAGTATCAAATATGAATCAAGGTATGTAAGGGTGAATTAAATGAAGGATTTGGTGGAGTACTAATGCAAGAAGGTAGGGTGATTTCCTACACTTAGATAAATCTTCGACCACACAATTTAGAACTTACAACAATATTTTACATATTAAGAATTTGGAGACACTATCTAGTGGAAGAAAAATTGAGTTGAAGAAAGATCATCATGGGATTCAACACATATCTACGTAGAGTAATTTGAATGCAAGATAAAGAAGGTGATCATAATTAATAAGTGAGTATGATTTCAATATATCATACATTAAAGGAACAATAAATAGAGTGGCAAATACTTTAAGTTGCAGGCCACATGTTTTCTCAAAATTTTCATTAAAGATGAATTTGGGAGAAAATATATTAAACTTACAATTAGAAAACAAATGGTACAAATAGTTTAAATTGGAATTAGATAAGAACTAATGAAAATTCTAAAATATGCAGGATATGCCTTAGACACCTCTTAGTTGGGATAGTATAGAGGACAAAGTCCTAGTTAGACCTAAAATAATCTAAGAAATGAAAGAAAAAATGAAAATTATTAAGGGAAGATTGAAGGAAGCATAAGAGAGACAAAAGAGTTATGTGGATGCACATAGAATTGATAGAAGTTATGAAGTTGGGGACAAAGTATCCTTGTGAGTGAGACCACAAAAGAGCTTAATTAAGTTTCACAAGGGAGCCAAGTTGTCACCAAAACATGTGGGACCATTTGAAATTATTGAAAGAAAGGGGTCGATTTTTTATCATCTTGCATTACCATCATCATTAGATTGTATGCATGATTTTTTTCCTATATTTGTGCTACATCATCATATTCCAAATTCTTCTCATGTGATTAATTTGTATTATTTGCAGATGTTATACGAAGGGACCTTGATGGTATAACCCATTTACATTGATGGCCAAACCCATCTACATTTTGGACCAATGCACTTGACATATTTGGGGTTGCTTGGTTGACCAAGTAAAGGTCCAGTGGGATAATTATAGTCCTAGTTCCGCTACTTGGGAAGATGGGACTTCAATGCATCAACAATTTCCATATTTATTCTAGAAATTCATGATGAAATTTCCTGAAGAGGGGTGTATGTATATATATATATATATGTGTGTGTGTGTGTGTGTGTGTGTGTGTGTGTGTGTGTGTGTGACAAACTAGATCTTACTATTTGAGGGCATTTATTTATAAATGACATGGTTTATTTACTTTTACTTTGATGATGAAACTCAAACTTTTCAATTCTTTGATTGGCATTAAGTGACGACTTTAAATGGGTGCATTTTTTTTTTTTGATGATAACATGGATGGATTAAAATGGATTGATATGATATAATTGACATGGCCAATGTAATATCCCAGTTTTGAGCCCCCATATTAATAATGTATTTTGTTTATTTGATGAAAGGATGGAGTGCCTAGAAATGTAATACTTTTAATGTATTAATAAAATATATCGCTGGATGCAAGACAAACAAGGACATAGATAGGGGGCTATGATTCTACACGAGAGGGGGATAAAGGGGCTACGTATTTTTATTATTATTTTAATCACCCATCTTGGTTTTAGTTGGGAAAAGTGGTTACACGAGCTTCTTGGGGAATTCCATGTGTTACTTTATTGCATGTAATTATATAAACCCAAATTTTCATTGGCCGGGGGTTCCTCGTTCATTTTTACTCACTCATTTTTGGTTCTTCATTCATTCTTGTCTTGGTCTGGGCATGTGAAATGAATAATGGGAGGAAAAGAGCCATTGCTAGTTTGTTGTAGGTAATTATTGATTATTCCAGAAAGGAATGGATGCATGTGTATAAGAGAATGATGGAAATTGTGAAAGAACTGTCCACAACATAGAATCTTAGGAGTTTTTAGCATTGATATTTTTTGACTATTAGCCCCGGAGCCCTGGAAAAGTAGTGGAATAGCCCGAGGGACTACATTGCAGAGAAATGGGTTCATTTCTTTGGGTTGTGTAGGCTAAAGAGGAAGAGAGATGGTAAGCTATGATTTTTGTGTGGATGGGAAAACCGTGAGAGCTTGATAGTTGGTTGTGTGTGTTGAAGTCAGCCTAGGACCCGTCCTTGTGGATTCATAGCCCTGGCTTAGGGGTGACATGTTGTTGATATTTGGAACAATAATGTCTATGGTTGGGTGGAATGTCCAACGTCTATAGCCAATTGGTGAATGCTTATTTAAAAAAATAAGTGCTCTCTGTGTTTCCTATGTAACTTATATTCTGTTTTGTATTTATTTATATATGATATGTGTTTATAATGTCCATGCTTGCTGTTAATGCTGTGCATTGCATGTTATTCATTTATTTTATGGTTTAACATGTTCTTGATTATTGCATGTGTTTTTTGTTTTGTTTTGTAAGTTAGAGTTTGTATTGAATCCTGATAAGAAGTTACAGATGACTGTTGTTCCTAATCATACGTGGCAGCGGTGCCCTTCTGGGAAACCACCACTGCCTTTAGGTCCAAAAAATAGTGTTGTTCCTAATCATATGTGGCAGCAGTGCCCTTTCAGGAAACCACCACTGCCAATTTTTCAAAGAAATATATTATGCCATGTCGATGCCACGTGGGGTAGATGCTAATAGCCAAAAGTAAACAAAATAAGAAAAAAAATCAGGCCAACCTTCCATGGCTTCTTATAGACGAAGAGTGACGTAAACATGGAACATATAAAAATTATAAACCTGGTCCGAGCCTTGGCCCAGTGTAGACTTGTCGCACCTGTGACTTGCCCTTGTTGCGGTCCGTCATTGCTTGCCAGAGGTTTTGGAGGAAGGCCATCAACTTGTCAACCTGACTCCAACGATCGACATCTCTGTGTTGCATATCAAGCGTAATTGACTTGATCTCCCTCAGGTCCTTTTTGATGTTGCTCAGGTCCCTTTTAAGGTCACTCAAGGTGTCCATGTCCTCTACGCGGTCCTGGAATTTTTCGCCAATAGGGTGTAGGAGGGGTGACAACGGGGAAGCCGAGGAGGAGGAGGGAGAGAGGGTGGGGACAAAGGTGTTGGGGGCAGTGGAGAAAGGGGGAAGGCGGAGGTGGAGGACGTCGAGGTGGGGAGGGGGGAGGAGGCGCGTAACCCAACGAGTTGACAAAGGTGTCGAACCACTTGACCCTACAACCATAGGGATTCAAGAGGGGGGAAATCTTAGTGGTGGTCTCAAGGGGCAGATGAACAGGAATGGGTGCATCGACTGGGGCCAAAACGGGGAAAAGATCAACCTCAGGAGGATGAGCGGGAGAGGGTGCATCGATTGGAGCCAAAATGGGGAAAAAATAGGCCTCAGGAGGATGATCAGGGATGGGTGCATCAATTGGATCTAGGACTGGGAGATGTTTGGCCTCAGAAGGATGGTCAAGGGTGGGAAAATTCCTCCCCCTGGCCTCATACCAGGCGGAACCCCTTTTGTCCTTGCCTCTGAGGTGGGGCATGTTAAAATCGAGTGACAACCATGGAAAGAGGACAAAAGGATCAGTTGACCTAGAGAGGTGAGGCCTGAGATTGTGTTCCTATGAGCCAAATGGAGGTTGCACCAGAGGGGAGGCCAAAAGGTAATCGGGTCGATCAAACTAGGAGGGGGCGAATGATGATTAGCATGCTCGGGAGCGTCTTTAGGAATGCCTATGAGGAAGAGTAGAAGTGATCGAGGAAGTACCGCACATAGCGCCATGAAGGCACCCACGCTCCAGAGATTTCGAATCATGAGGATGAAGGTTCTCGTCGGAGGTTTCTAAGGTGGCAACAACAAGATTACGTCCATGAGGTGACATAAATGGTAGGACAAGAATGGTCATACGCTAGGTGGCATCCCTGTGGTTTGATCACTCGCTAAACTCGGAAGAACCCCATCCCAGGGTTGATTATTGCATGTGTTGGTTTCATGCTTCTTTATAAATTAATTGGTAGAAGAAATTTGTAATTTTCCCAAGAAGGTGAATTTAGAGGTACCCGGGTCGATGGGTACGTCACAGTTTGGTAATCAGAGTTATTCCGCAACAATGTGGCCTAGACCAGTGATCTCGGTATGTCACATATTGTTGGAATATTTTTTAATACTGAGAGGGGGGGTGAATCAATATTATCCTTTTCCAACAATTTAAAATCACTTAATTATTAATTTTATCAAATCAAAACAAATGATTAAAAAAAAGGTACAATACACATAATTTAAACATGGAAAATCCAACTTCACAAATTTTCTTCTTATTTTCATTAAAGATTACATTTAATTCATGATCTCCAACTCAAAGGAAACACCAATTCCCTGTTTTACTAGCAAAAAATAGAAGGAGCCTGCAACCCCCTAGATTTTACCAACACCGATTGGAGGGAAGCACCAACTCCCTAGTTTTTTCAACTATAATTGAAAATATGCTGCAACACCTTGGTTTACTAGCTTCAACTGGAAGAAGGATACAACCTCCTTTGCAGGATCCAACCTTCCCTAGTACTACCCAACATGCCCTAGTACTACCTAACCTCCCTTTTCATGATAAGTACTTCAATCTTCAAATCTTCATAATCTTCTTTGGATTCTGTGACATATCTTCATTTACTTTATTGGCCTTTGACTTTGTTATTGATCTTCAAATTTCAAGCACAGAGACACACCCTCTTTCAACAAAAAAATCCATTTATATAGTATTCCAATGGTCATGTACAACTGAACAATTGCACCTTTTCAATATAGGAATATTGCATCTCTTCATTAGAAGTATGTTCCTTTTCAATATAAGATATTAATCATACTTTTTTAATTAACACAATGTCAATGAACCATTGTGCATTTTAGATTGTTTAGTCACATTTTCAATTGGGTCAATAGATCTTGACTATGATGATTTAATTCACTTTTTACCTTACCATAGTTAAATACCACCATGGTTTGCAAATACCATGTGCACATAACATGTGCACATACCATGTGCTCTTTCACTTTTCCCCTTTTTCCCTTTTTCTTTAACTTGACTTTCACTTTTACCTTTTTCTTTATTCCACTTTCATATTTACTCATCTTTTACATAAACTCCACTTCCACCTAACATTTCAACTTTTGTTATTTGTTAAAGTCATATTTATATTTAGTCCACTTTCATTTCCACTTTTGTGTAAACTCCGTTTCCACTTAACTTTTCCACTTTTGTATTTATTAAAGTGATACCATGGTCACGTTTATATTTAATCACTTACTAACCTTTGACATATATTTGATCACTTGCTAAACATTGACATATATTTGATCACTTGCTAACCTTTGACATGAATGAAAATTTATTCAACAATTGACTGCTTGAGTGAATCTAACCATTTGTGGCTGCTGGAAATTGTTTGGGTTTGAAGGGTTGTCCAAATTTGGCCTAGAAAAAATGATGACTAAAAATTTCTATGAAATATCGAATACTGTGTTGATATGATAGACCCAAGGGTTCTGAGTGCTGTATCGACAAATTTCCCTTCGACTACACTCTGAAATGATAGTGCATGAGAAAGCATTCAAGAGGGTGCCTCACCAGTATTCGTTCTGTTCATCACGATGTCGTCTCAACATAATATACAATCACTAGGATAAATTGACTCGACCAATGTAGTAATTGAAATTGTCTCTTCTTTTATTTTCATTATTTCATTATTTCAAAGCACTCGACCAGGCGATCCCTATATTCTGGTAGTCCACTGTGTTCTTGTAACTCAATATTCCTTTAGCCTTTATTGTAGTTCCATGTCATACTCCACTATGGTACTTATTGTCTTCACATTGACATTAATTCCAACACGATATTTCCATCAATCTCCCCCTTTGGAATTGATGGCAACACATTGTAAAGAAAAATGCTGCCCTAACAATGAGTAATTCTCCCCCCCGCTTGACATGAATGTCAAGGCCTCTGATACCATAATGAGGTTCATTACCAATTGTCTACTTCTCAACCTTATTTGGTTTTGAGTGACAATACTTTTAATTTTTTCTTTCTTTCTCCCCCTATCAACAACACATTATTTTTATTTTTTTATTTTTATTTTTATTTTTTCAGTGAAACTTTTTCCATCCTCTATTTTTAATATCTCCCCCTGTCATCATGATTTTTATTTTTATTTTTTATTGTAGGGATATTACTCCCATATTTTTCCTTAGATGTTCAATTTATTCTTTAGGAAATGGTTTAGTTAATATGTCTGCGATCTTCGCCTTTGAACCAACACACTCCAATCTAACATTTTTGTCACTAACTTGCTCTTTCAAGAAATGATACTTGATGAGTATATGTTTGGTATTTGCATGCATGAATAGATTCTTGGAGATGATGATGGCACTTGTATTGTCACAATAGATAGGTATCGAATTATTACATTCAATCTTAATATCCTCCAATGTTTGTATCATCCATAAGATTTGAGTGCAACATTAAAAAACTACAATATATTCGACCTCTGTTTTAGATAGTGAAATTGATGACTATTTTCTACTTGACCATGAGACTAGACATTCCTCTAAGAAAAATGCATTTCCACTAGTTCTCTTTTTGTCATCCACACTACCGGCCCAATCAAAATTTGTGTAGGTAATTAGTTCAAATCCTTTATTCCTTGGATACCATAAGCCAAAGTTTGATGTGCCCTTAATATATCTAAATATTCTCTTGACAACCATCACATGTCATTCCTTGGGAGATGATTGAAATATTTCCACCATTGCTACTGCTTGCATGATATCAAGTCTAGATGCAGTCAAATATAACAGGCTCCCAACCATATATCCATATATAGTTGAATCTATAGAAGGCGACTCATTTTCCTTGTTGAGTTTGCAACTAGTTGTCATTAGAATGCTAACAGGTGCACTTTCAACCATTCCAAACTTTTTAAGTATATATTTCAGGAATTGATCTGGATTTAGGAGAAGAATGAACTAATTAACAAAATGAATACAATAAACATAAAGATAGGAAGAATAACACAAATATCCATTGAACAATATCTTCTATTAAATAATGAAACAGGCTGAAACTGTAAAATTGCAGAACTGAAACTTGCTCGAATGGTGGTAGCTATCTCTGAGAAGAGATGTGGATTCTACGCACATCTGTCTGAGAAGAATCGATTACAATGAGGCTCTAGAGGCCCTTTTAATATTACTCATGAATTCCAAAACCATAGACATCCAAAAACCTAACCCTAGAAGGTGAAATGCCAAAAGTCATGTGGGCTCTATGGGTAAGTTGGTGTAATTTGGTACCTCAACTTCCTAGGGTCATAACTTTTGCATACGACCTCTGTTTTAGACGCGTGATAGCCCATTGGAAAGGTATTTCAGAGAAATACACATTTCACCATCAAACCCTTACTCATTCTACAGTCTGACTGTGGCGAGTCAAGAAAACAACGTTTATGGCCCCAAATCAGCCCTGGAATTACAACAAGATGTGTTGACATGAAAAAATACAAAATAAGCTAGTTGGATTAGGCGAGAGGCTACCCATATCCACCTAGAGAATGTGGGAGGCTTCAGACAACCCCAAAAGTGTGTAACTAACAATTACAAAGTAGTACAGAAGGCCATGCTGAATAAAAAATGAACATGAGGAGCTAGTTGGAATAGGTGGGTGGCCACCAATATCCACCTGGATCAATCCTCCCCCCTCAGGAAGAAATGGTCTCCATTGCATTGAGTTCCCTCATCAGGTGAGGAAACTTCTGCTAGATTTTTCCCCGGGTGAGCCACTTGCCTTGGTGTAGGAGTTTCCCTGCCTTGACAACCCAATAAAGCTGGACCCGTTGCTAGCGAGTGCCCATGACCTGTGTATCCACTATCTGATCGGTGGATGCTTGTTCCATGCAGTCAGGGTTGAGCTCTTTTGGTGTCAGCTATTTGACGATCTCAAAGGTGTCCAATAATGGTGGAAAATATGGCCTAAGGAGGTCCACATTGAATACTGGGTGCAAACCAAGGAAGGGTGGTGTGTTGAGCTCAAAAGCATTGCTACCCACAACCTTGGTGATAGTGTAACACCCATAACAAAGTGGGAGAAGCTTCCGATGGGGCCCGATGAGATGATCCTTCTGAAAATGTAACCAGACTTTGTCGCCAACCTGAAACTGGTGTTGTACCCTGTGTCTATCATGATGCTTCTTGCACTTAGCATTGTATTTCTACAAAATATCATAGTCCTGTTGGCGCATGTGCTGAATCCGCTCAATGAATCTGGTGGCTTTGTCGATCACAGACTGGTCAGGGGAAGAGTCTGTCTGTACTGTGGCAAGAGGAAGTGCAACATCAATGGGTCCCAAGAGTTGGAATCCCAGACCCACCTGAAATGGGATATGGCCGGTGGAACTATGGAGAGCCCTGTTGTAACTGTGTTGGACATGTGGGAGGATCTCGTCCCATGTAAGGGGATTCTTATAATTTTCCATGCGCAGGATGTGAACAATCATATGATTAATGACCTTGGTTTGGCCATCGGTTTGGGGGTGGAAAGAAGTGGATTTTGTGATCTTGGTGTCCAACAAAGACCATAGAATCAAACAAAAAGTGTTGAGGAACCTGTTGTATCAGTCAGAGATGATGGTCTGTGGTATCCCAAAGTGAACCCAAACTCCTTCGAAGAAGAGATTGGTAGTATCTACCGCTATGACATTCTTCTTATAGGGTGTGAGGATGGCCATCTTGTAAAACTGATCAACGACCACAAACACAATCATTTCCGTGCTTGGTGGATGACAAACTAGACATGTAATCCATGGACATGGATTCCCACGACTTCTCAGGAATAGGAAGAGGGGTGTATAATCCTTGCTTCTTGATGGATGGCTTGGAAATGGCATAGGTAGTGCAAGATATGATATACTTGTTGACGCCCTCTCAAAGTTTTGGCCATTAAAAATGTTTTTGAAGAAAGACCAAAATTTTCTCTACGCCAAAATGTCCTGCCACCCAACTGTAGTGGACTTCCTAAATCATCTTTGCACACTTGCTTGTAGGAACAAAGATATGGACCAGGTGGCATAAGAGTCTATCCTAAATGTGAAATTAGTGACAGTGGTGCCTGTACCCAAGAGATGATAGGTGGTGGCGAAGTCTAGATCTTGCTGGTAAAGTTGGGGCCACTCCAATGTTTCATGTCCACAGGAATGAAACATAGTGGTAAGTGAAACCACAGGAGGCTGACTGAGGCAGTCAATGACATGATTGGAGATACATGTATTATACTTGATGTTGAGATGGAACTATTGCAGGTAGGTGGACCACTTTTGATGGCAGTCGTTCTGCAATTTCCCATGTGTATGTATGAACTACAGAGGCTTGTGATTAGTGTGTATGATAGTCTCTGTACCTAGAATGTAATGTTTCCATTGAAGACAGGCTTGTACAATGTAATACATTTCCTTGTCATAGGTGGGGTATTTTTGGATAGTATCAGAGAGTTTATCACTATAGTATGCCACCGGATGCACGTGTTGAGTGAGAACTGTGCCCACAACATAGTCAGATGCATCCATCTCAATATCGAATGGTTGTTGTAGATCGAGCAAGGAGAGTACTTGCACTGAGCACAAACGATGTTTCATATCTTCGAAGGCTCGTTACTTATACTTCCCCCACATGAGCTTGGCCCTACCACCTCCCTTGGTCACTTGGCTGAGGTTCCATGCAATATGGGAGAACCCCAATATGAACTGTTGGTAAAAATTGGTGAGTCCCAAGAATCTCTAAAGCTCGGTCAGTGTGGTCAGGGCTGGCCAGTCATGGATGAATTGGATCTTAGCTATATAAACATGTACCCCATACTCATCAACAATGTAGCCCAGGTATTGGACCCTGTTCATACCAAAAGAGCATTTTGCCAAGTTGGCATAAAGATTGTGCTGCCGCAGAGTGCTCAAAACTTGCTGAATATGCCACATGTGATCCTCCTACATTCTGCAGAAGATGAGTATGTCATCCAAATATACTACCACAAAGGAGTTGGTGAAGGGTCTCAATACATCGTCCATCAACTGCATGAAAGTGCCTGGTGCATTTGTTAAGACAAAGGGCACGACTAGCCATTCGTAGAGACCTTATTTAGACTTGAAGGATGTCTTCTAGACATCGGTTGGTTCGATGGGAACTTGGTGGTAGCCAGACTTCAAGTCAATATTGCTGAATAAATTTTCCCCCTTGAGTTGGTCAAGAAGGTCATCAATCCTGGGAATGGGGTAGCGGTTCCTGACTGTGATTTTGTTTAAGGCTCTGTAATCAATGAAGAGTCGCTAAGTCGTGTCCTTCTTCTGCATGAGTACAATCAATTTTCCTTAAGGGGAGGAGCTAGGTCTGATGTGCCCCTTTTGAATAATCTCTTGGCTATAACACCTAATTTCATCATTTTCCATCAGTGAGTGCCGATAGACGGGTCCATTAGGTAGAGGTGCACCGGGGGTCAGATCAATTGTATGTTTGACTTGGAAGTGTTTTGTACCCTGGTAGGTGAGATGAAGATGTCTTTGTATTCTTCCACTATCCTGTCCACTTGCTTCTGCTGCAAAGAGAGGCATTGTGTAGAGGTCACAGATGTGGAAGTGACCTTCTGCTTACTGTGAGCATGGATCACAAAGAAGAGGAACTTCCCATTTTGTGAAATGACCTTACTACATTGCTTAGAAGAAATTAAAGAAATAGTAGTAGGTGGTGCCACCTCTGGAATCCTGTACAATTGTCTACCCAAAGTAATAATAACATTGCGGGGTATAGAATCATACACAACATGATGCTTCCATAAATATGGTTGTCCTAAAATAACATCACAAACTTCAAGGGGAGAAATATCACACAATACCTCATCTTTAAAAGGCTTGATGCCGTAGGGCAGGTGACACTATTGGCTGACACAAATATCTCTTCCTTGACGAAGCCAATTGATTGTGTAGGGATGTGCGTGTGGTGTCATTGGTAGGTTCAACCTCTTGATGACCTCTGCTGAAATCATGTTCTTCTGAATACCACTTTAAATAATGAAATGAATCAGAGCCCCCTTGACCCACATCTGTGAGTGAAGGAGGCGTTCCCCTTCCTATGGTTCTTCTGGTTCGCTTGACTAAAATTTTGTGGTAGCGACTATGGCACTAGTTTCAACATCGATAATCCATTTCCCTCCTTCAGGATTTGACTTGGAATCAGAATCTACCTCTGACTTAGAAGCCTTCATCTCGACCATGAGGGACTGCTTGGAGTGACATTCGTCGATGTTGTGCTAAGGAATTTTATGGTACTCAAACCATTTTCCCATGTCCATCTTCATTGTCTCGTTTCCCTTCTTGTGTTGCAGCTTGGATAGATTGTACTGAGGGAGGCCATCTGAAATCCATCCCCTTCTATGTGGGTTGGGGTTGCCTTTGCCCTGCTTCGGCTGTGAGGGTTTTGTAGATCCAAACTCTCGTGGTTTCTGCTTAAATTTCTTCTCGGTCTTAACATCGCATTTATAAGATGTGCCCAATGAGGCGATGTTCAGGAATTCCATTTTTGTTTGAATGTATCTATGTAAAAAACCGCAGAATTTGAGCACCAGATGACGCTCAGAATCTTTGATACCCAATTTGGTGCGTAGGGTATGGAAAATATTGGTGAAGTCTAGTACCTTCTGGTCCCTTTCTTGACGTAGGGTGGTCCATCTGGTGTATTGGTCCTCATAGCTTCCAACATGGTAGTACTATTCTTTAATGGCATCCTGGAAGGAATCCCATGTAGGGGCCACCAAAAAAATTGCAGATTCCTCCACGAACCTTTTCTTAGAGTAAGTATCCCACCAATCTTTAACATGGGGGACGACCTTCAGGAGTGAAAAAGTGATATTTTCCCGATCGAAAACATTGTTGACCAAAAAATATCCTTTGAGTAGATTCAACCATTTATCTACAACATCCACATCTATAAATCCTTCAAATAATGGAATACAAAATTTACATGTACCTTGAAGGGGGTTGGATGGCCTCCTGATGAATATGCTTCTCCCGTGGGAAATCGTCGAAGGATCTATGCAAAGTTGTCCATCATTTCATTACTTTGTCATGCGAGGGCTTCCTTGAGCAACATTTTAATAGGATCTCCTGCTCCATCATCTTTGTTTTCATCTCCCATGGGTTGTTGTCAGGCTCGGCGTGACCGATATGGTAATGGTTCGATTGGATCAAGTCCCAACTTCTTGTACCCAACCCTTGTTGTGGATATGCACGAAGAAAAATAAATGAAGAGAAGATCTCTCTGATACCACTAATCCAAATTTAGGAGTGGAAAAAATTGATTAATAGACCGAATACAATAAACATAGAGATAGGAAGAATAACACAAATATCCAGTGAACAATATCTTCTATTAAATAATGAAATAGGTTGAAACTATAAAACTGCAGAACCAAAACTCTCTTGAATGGTGGTAGCCATCTCTGAGAAGAGATGTGGCTTCTATGCGCATCCGTCTGAGTATAATCGATTACAATGAGTCTCTAGAGACCCTTTTAATATTACTCATGAATTCCAAAACCCTAGACATCCAAAAACCTAACCCCAGAAGGTGAAACGTGAAAAGCCATGTGGGCCCTATGGGTAAGTTGGTGTAATTTGGTACCTCAACTTCCTAGGGTCGTAATAACTCCATTTTAGGTGCGTGATAGTCTGTTGGAAAGGTATTTCAGAGAACTACACATTCTGCCATCAGACTCTGACTTTGTTTATAGTCTGACTATGGCGAGTCAAGAAAACAACGTTTATGGCCCCAAATCATCCCTGGAAGTACAACAAGATGTTCTCACATGAAAACATACAAAATAAGCCAGTTGGATTAGGTGAGCGGCCACCCGTATCCACTTGGAGAATGTGGGAGGCTTTAGACAACCCTAGAAGTGTAGAACTCACAATTACAAAGCAACATAGAAGGATGTGATGAATAAAAAACAGACACGAGGACCCAGTTGGAATAGGTGGGTGGCCACTAATATCCACCTGGATCAGTAATAAATATTCCTTTATGTGACTGAGTGATTTGAAGTCCAAGGAATAAAGTTAGATCTCCAATCATAGACATTTCAAACTCTTTTGACATTTCTTGAGAAAATTTATGACTTGATTCATCATTGTTGCAGCCAAATATGATTTCATCCACATAGAACACTGTGACTAACAAATTGTATTTTTCAATTCTAAGATAGATATTTCTATTATAAATGCTTCTTTTGAATCCTTTTGTAGCAATTACTTATCCAGTCTTGCATACCATGCTCTGGGTTCTTGTTTAAGGTCATAGAGTGCCTTCTTCAATC
This sequence comes from Picea engelmannii, assembly GCA_009831015.1. NCBI lineage: Eukaryota > Viridiplantae > Streptophyta > Pinopsida > Pinales > Pinaceae > Picea > Picea engelmannii. Next base: position 628,630 of record ML779591.1, read on the forward strand.
TATACACTTGTTCTTCTTTTCCTGGTTGTTCAAATCCTTCTGGTTGCTCTATTTAGAATTATTCCTTTAGGTCTCCATTCAAAAATGAAAACTTTACATCCATATGATAGACTTTATAGGGCCCACCTTATACTTGTGCATACCCTTATGCACAAGTATAATGGTATGTAAAAGTATAATGGATTGGTGTGGGCCAAAAGTAAATCGCTTATACTTGTGCATACCCTTTGCACACCAATATTTCTTTATTTCTTAGAACTTGACCACCTTCATTAAATTTATTTTTAAAAATACACTTGTTCCCTACCACATTTTATTTTTTGGTCTTGGGACAAGTTCCCAGGTCTAGTTTTTCTCTATTTCATCCAACTCTTCATTCATGGCTTTGATCTAGCCTTCATATTTACTAGCCTCTGCAAATGTTTTGGGTTCTATTAAGGATAATAAGGCTTGTTATGATTTGTGCATTAGTTTCTTCCTGTTTCGACTCCAACACTCTTATTACCAAGGATTAGACTTTCTGTATGATCTCTTTGTACTCTTATTGATGGTGCTTTTATATCTTGTCTTGGTGGCTCTTCTTCTGTGTTTTCTTATGATTCTTATTCTTCCTTTTCTTCTTCATGTTATGAGTCTTCCTCTTGTATATCTATACTTTCTTCTTCATCATCATATCTTATTCTTTCATTAATTTGTGGATTAACTTGAGATTTGATCCCTTTTTCTTTTAGATCATCCACTTTTACATTTGCACTGTCCAAAATCTTGTGTAGTCATAGACTATAACATCTTTAGGCCTTTTTGGTGGATAAGTAACTAAGAGATATGCCTTCATAGATTATGGAATCAAATTTTCCTAGGTTATCATCATCTGTCTTTATGTAGCATTTGCTCCCAAAAACTTTTAAGTTCTTAAATGATGCTGACCTGGCATACCATAACTCATATGGTGTTTCGTCATAATTAACTCTAAGATGTCCTCTGTTAAGTATGTATACATCTGTATAAACTGCTTCTCTCCAATATATATTTGATATCTTGGCTTCATTTAGTATAGTTTTGACTGCCTCTTGAACAGTTCTATTTTTCCTTTCAACAACTCCATTTTGTTGAGGAGTACTTAGAGTAGAAAAGTGTCTTTTGATTCCATGAGCTTCATAAAACTCATTGAATTTGTTGGAAGTAAATTCCCCTCCATTATCTGACCCGAGACACTTGATTTTGATATTAGTCTCATTTTCAGCCAGTGCTTTGAAAGCTTTAAAATTTTCAAAAGATTATGTTTTTTCTTTAAGAAAACACACCCAAATCATTCTAGTATAGTCGTCAATGAATAAAACAAAATCATATTCTCCTTGTATACTCTTTTTTCTTGTTGGCCCACATAGGTGAGTATGAACAAATTCTAATGGTTTTAAGGTAGAATACTCTTTCATCTTGAATCTTACTTTTTTCCGCTTCCCATGTTGGAAGTGCTTACACACAAAGTTTGAAGGTTTTATAATTTTCGACATACCTCTCACAACTTCCTTGTTACTTACTCTTACAATATTATCAAAATTTATGTGTCCCATTCTTCTATTCCATAGCCATTTTTCATCTACTTGACTCATGCAACATTTTTCTTCTTTTTCTGCATTTAAGATATAAACATCGCTTGGTGTTCTTGTTGTAGTAGCTACTAATTTTCCATATTCTTCTCTTCTAATCTCACACTTTTTAGAGTAAAAAATGAGAATGTGTCCTTGATCACATGTTTGGCTCACACTAAGGAGATTAGGTTTCAAATTTCCAACTATTAGGACATTTTTTGCTTTAGTTCTGTCATTTCCCAAACTGTCTGTCCCATTACCAAGTATTTTGGTAGAGACATCATCTCCAAATGTAACCTTTCTTTTCTTCTCCTTTTCTAGGATGATGAATTTGTTTTGATATCCTGTCATATGTTTTGAACACCCACTATCGACACACCATTGACTTATTTTATCTTTTTCATACAATGCTACCTTACATTCTGTTTCCTTTTGTTTTTCTTTTAGAAAATTTGAATTATTTGTCTTCATGGTAGATTCTAATAATTTGCAACTACTAGCTTTATGACCATAATTGTTACATTTGTAACATTCGATGTTGTAATCTAGTTGTGGAGAAAATTAATTATAGTTTCTACTCCTTTGATTTCTATTAGACTTGTTGTTCCTATGGCTATAACCATGAACACTTTTATGATAGTCATTTTTATAAGCTTTACAGTCTAATGCTTTATGCCCAAAATTATGACAAGAAAAACAAGAGCTAAGAAAGAGTTGTTGATACCTTTTTGGAGGAGTTATTCTTGGAGTAGTATTTATTTTGTACTCATTTCTTTTTGGAGAGAGTGCAGATCTCTGTTGAGTAGAGTCAGTCTTTATCTGGTTCTTTTCTCTTTTGAAGGAGCTCTGGAGGGAAACTGCATAAGTCTTTGGATTTTTATCACTTTTCTGTGTTTCATAATTTAATCTTTTATTAATTTCATTGTGATCATAACCCAATCCAGCCTTATTGCTTGATGGTATTTGAATGTTAAGGATGTCATCCAATATTTTTTAACTACTTTCAAACTTTGAAAGGTTAGTGCCTTTTTCAAGTTTCCTTTTTAGAAGAACTATTTCAACCTCTTATTTTTCACAGTTTTGTTCCTTGTCATTAAGTCGTTTACTTAATATTTCTTCAATTCTTTTAGCTTCTTGTAGTTGAGTTTTTAAATGAACAATGATTTGTTCTGTTTTCTCGATGCTTTTTGAAACTTCTTCTTCTCTTATTTTTGTTCTTCCTTATAATATAATAATTGTTCTTTTAATGATTTGTTCTTCCTTCTATATCTTCTTAGTTCTTCGAGGGCACTAATGAGTTCTCCTTCAAGATCAAATTCTCCTTCAACTTCTGGAATTTATTCATTTTCATAATTATTATCTTCAATAGTGTCAGTCTAAGTTTCTATTCCCATAAATAGAACCTCTGTATCATCATCTTCACTCATGTTAGACGAGCTACTACCTTCTTTAGAATATATTTTTTTCTTTTTCTTATAGAATTTCTTTTTGTATTGGCATTTACTCTTTTTATGTTCTTTCTGATTGTAAGCTTCTTCACCATCACTATCTTTTTCCTTGGGATAAGGACATTTGGAAGGAAAGTGTTCAATTTTTCCACAGTTGAAGCATTTGAAAGGTAATTTCCATTTGTTTTTGCCAGATCCTTTCTTAAGTTTCTTAATGAAGTTTGCTTCTTCCTCATCAGATTTGTCTGAGTTTCTTTCATTAGATATACATTCATGGGTTTTAGTTCCTTTTGAGACTTTGAAGTTTGTTTCACCTTTTGAATATTTTTCTTGTCATGTTCTCATTTCATAGGCTGTGATAATCCCATGTAGTTCATCCATTCTGAGTTTGTCAATATTCTCTCGATCTTCCAAGGTAGATACTTTGGGATCATATCTCATTGGGATTGATATTAGTACCTTTTGGACTACTATTTTGTGATCTAATTCTTCTCCCACTCCTAAGATCATAGTTTCTTCAATGTTTTCTTCATCTTTCATCTTTAAGATTTCAAACCGTCCTCTATACGTTTGAAGATTTGCTTGCTTGACTTTGGCATCTCCTTCATAGATGATTTGTATTTTGTTACAAATTTATTTTTCTAATTTACAATGCATGACTTTGACAAATACATTATTTGCTAATCCACCTAGGATTGCATTTACAACTCTTGAATTATCATTGCAGAGTTTCTTTGCAGTTGTGTCTGAAGGAGCAATTTCTGGTACATCATAACCCTTTATCACAGATATCCAAACATCACATCCCAATGCCATTAGGTAACTTCTCATTCTTATACATATTTATCTCCTTTGAATAGTGAAGCTCTGTTTAAGGACATACCTTCTTGTTGATCTATTGTGGTTTTTTAGAATCTTCCTTCCAATGATTAGACTGTGATTAAGGAACTCACTCTGATACCAATTGTTGGAATATTTTTTAATAGTGAGAGGGGGGGGTGAATCAATATTATCCTTTTTCAACAATTTAAAACCACTTAATTATTAATTTTATCAAATCAAAACAAATGATCAACAAAAATGTATAGTACACATAATTTAAATGTGGAAAACCCAACTTCACAAATGTTATTCTTATTTTCAATAAATATTACATTTAATTTATGAGCTCCAACTCAAAGGAAGAACCAATTCCCTGTTTTACTAGATACAACTAGAAGGAGGTTACAACCCCCTAGATTTTACTAGCATCGACTGGAGGAAAGCACCAACTCACTAGTTTCTTCAGCTATAATTGAAAAGATGCTGCAACACCTTGGTTTACCATGTTCAACTAGAAGGAGGATACAACCTCCTTTGTAGGATCCAACCTTCCATATTACCACCCAACCTCCCTTTTTATGATAAGTACTTCAATCTTCAAATATTCGTAATCTTCTTTGGATTCTACTGCATATCTTCATTTACTTTCTTGGCCTCTGAATCTGTTATTGATCTCCAAATTTCAAGCACATAGACACACCCTCTTTCAACAATAATTTCCATTGATATAGTCTTCCAATGGTCATGTACAACTGAACAATTTCACCTCTTCAATATAGGAATGCATCTCTTGATTATAAGTATGTGCCTTTTCAATATAAGATATTAATCATTCTATTTTAATTAATACAATGTCATTGGACCATTGTGCCTTTTAGATCGTTTAGTAATGCTTTCAATTGGGTCAATAGATTTTGACTATCATGATTTAATTCAATTTTTACCTTACCATAGCTAAATACCACCATGGTTTGCAAATACCATGTGCTCTTTCACTTTTTCCCTTTTTCTTTAACTCCACTTTCACTTTTACCTTTTTCTTTAATCCAATTTCACTTTTACCTTTTTCTTTATTCTACTTTCATATTTACTCCTCTTTTACATAAACTCCACTTCCACTCCACTTTTGTGTAAACTTTGTTTCCACTTAAATTTTCCACTTTTGTATTTATTAAAGTGATACCAAGGTCACATTTATATTTAATCACTTACTAACCTTTGACTATATTTGATCACTTACTAACCTTTGACATGAATGACAATTTATTCAATAATTGTTTTCCTGAGTGGATCTAACCATTGGTGGCTGCTAGAAATTGCTTGGGTTTGAAGGGTCATCCAACTTCAGCTTGGCAAAAATAATGACCAAAACTTGCTATGAAATATCGACTACCATGTTGATCTAACAAAATCAATGGTTCTCAGTGCCGCGTCAACAAATTTCCCTTTGAATACACTCTGAAATGATAGTGCATGAGAAAGTATTCAAGAGGGTGACTCACCAGTATTCGTTTTGTTCATCACGATCCCGTCTCAACAGAATATAGATTCACTAGGACAACTCGACTCGACCAATGTAGTAATTAAAATTGTCTCATTCTTTTATTTTCTTTATTTCATTCTTTCAAAGCACTCGACCAGGCAATCCCATGTATTACATTATTCCACTACGTTCTTGTAACTCAATATTCCTGTAGCTTTTACTGCAGTTCCTTGTCCTACTCCACTATGATACTTCTTGTCTTCATGTTGACATCAATGCCAACATGATGTTTCCATCACATATTGGTATCAGAGCACAAATTGTAGTGCTTGGGACATATGGGCCGATTTGCATGTCATTTTGTGTAGAGGCTGTTCCGGAAGGTGCTTGCGCACCTGAACATTGTTCTTGAAATATGCATTTCTTTTTAAAAATCAAAGGAAATTTTCCAAGTTCCATGAATATTTTCAAATTGCTTGATGCCAATAATGTTGAGGAGTCGAGCATGGAAAAAATTGGATATCAGTAGATTTGTAATTGGTTGAGGGAAGCTTAATTATAGAATTCCATGGTGGCCTTGAATTGTTTTTCGAAGTAAGGCATTCTTGAAAATTTTGAAAAATTACGATTTTTGGGATTTTTGGTATATGAAGTTAGCGGTGACATTGAGGTCATGTGTCAGGTGACATGGTAGTGATGACATGGAATTACATGGTGGTAGGACATGGTAACAGGGTGGTAGGATTCAATTGCAGGGTGGTAGACCACCGTGGCATGGCCATTGGTGGAGCAATGAATCAATACTACAAGTGGTATTGGTAAGTGGTACCACACCATGGATGGAGTAGTTTCCAAAATATCTTTGGTGATGTGAACCTAATATAAATTTTCCATGCATCGTGGGTGTAACAACTATTTCATTGTGAGGTGTCGTTAACCTTCAATCAAGTTGATGATGCAAAATCAACCTCGACCGTCGATCATCCTTTGATCTCTGCCATTAGATATGGGGTGGGGATATGCTGTGCACCAGAGGTAAGGTGTGGGGTGGACCCTGTCGGTGACATGGGTTACTTGTTAGGAACCTAACCCCTCACGTAGGTAGAATAATATATTTCCATGTAATAAAGGTCAATATTAATAAGGTCTATCAATAAGGAAGAATAAGTCCAATGTAAGAAGACCTAATAGAAAATTTCTCTTCTAGTAGGATCTTCCTTTAGATGGTTCTTTTGATAGACGTATTTTGTATAAATAAAAGTCGAGGGTATGAGAACTCTTGTCTCAGATATTATCGTAATAGATCTTTTCTTTGCTGGAGGTTTCCCCCTCGAAGAGGTAAGTGAACATTGCTCTTAGTAATCAAAGTGCTCTTTCTGGTATTATTCTGGTATCATTTTGGTATTATTCTGGTGTTGTTCTAGTTATATTGTTGTTCATATGCCATTTATAGATATTTATTTATGTTCTACATAAGTTTTATATTTGGAATATTACAAGTGGTATCAGAGCACCTTCCTCGACAAAAAATTGTGGGCTAATTTTTTTCAGGTTAGAGACGTATTCCAACGTCTTTAAGCTACATAGATTTGTCGTTACATGCATAAACTCGTGGTCAAGGATTCATACACCCAGGAAATACAAGTGGTACTTAAGTGCACATCTGTTGGCCACCCTTGTAACCCATTTTGGTACCCCTTTGAGTGGTAGCACATCAAACAACACCTGTATACAAATCGACCTAGGTCTCTTGAAGCCCTCCATATATAAATCGATCGGCTTCCTAACCTCTATAGTGCCACCGAGAAAAAAAATTGGGAAGATAATCTCTAGTACCTGGGTAGTCGGGTAGTATGACTAAGGGTACAATCTAGACTCCTTAGTTGGTTCCCTGAGATATTGGGCTGATTACTACTGTTGGACCCCGCACGTATATCAGAGAGATATAGCACAGGGAAAACCCTTATCTGTAGAACCCTTGAATACCTAACCTTTTGGATGGAAACAAAAGCAAAACATACAAGATCTATTTCCGCACAATTGTGTCTCCTGCATTCGAGTTGAAAAATTACTACACATTTCTTCATGCTAAGCATTTGGGAATTTCATCACTCCAGTATTCTTCAAATCAGAGGATAACTTCGTAGGAGTAAAAAAAAAAGAAGTATGGATCCTATTGGCACCATTATTTGAGACCTATTCCATTGGATTTCTCTCTTTGCCCTTATCACAATCATACCTATAATTTTTCAAGAACTTATTTTTTTTTCTTATGGACCTGACCCCCTTCCAACACCCTTATTTGGGATTTACCCCATTGGATTCAACTCATCGCCCTGATCATTGTGATAAACTTCACCCATAAACCATTTTTTGTGTGGTCCCACCCATCCCTTTTTGTGTTCCCTGATCATCATGGCCCATACCCGTAGCCAAGACTTGGAAGATTGCTTCAATACCTTGGACTCTAATTTCACAGAAACCCAACAAGAAGTGAGACATCTCAGTGCCAATATTGCCACCATCAATAAAAACATGCATTCCTCCATCACCACCTCAATCGAGGAACTCAAACAAGACCTCAAATAATAAATTACTACCCGGATTGAATCTGTCACTATGATGATATGCGTAAAGATGCATATCCTTGTGGATATTCCCTTATCTAACCCATCTTTGCATACCAAAGGTGAAACTTCCTCTCATTCCCATAATTTTGAGCCCCATCACTTTCCGCACGACCTATGCCTTGCACATGTGGATGTGACCAAATTTGATGGCTCGGATCCCATTGGCTGGGTAACTCAAATGAAACATTATTTCTATTTGTATGGAATTACAAATGAGTTGGCCAAACTCTGGTATGGTGTTCTCCATCTAGATCAAGAACGTTGGCAATGGAGAAAAAATTCCCTCCAAGGGTATGTGGCTTGGACACACTTTGTGGTATAACTTTATGAATGCTTTGAAACTGACACCAACCATTTAGGCCGTTTGACAAAGTTGAAACAATATGGCACAATGGAAGACTTTATAGCTTCTTTTGAGCGTATGGATTTTCGCACAGAGGGCATGTCTGATGCTTTTTTACGAGAATGTTTTATCAGTGGCCTCAATGATGAGACTCCTCATGGATCGGCCTCAGAGTTGGGTGGATGCTACTAAAAGAGCTAAGGAAGCACAACAAGTTGTCTCTTCTCAAAACCAAAAACCCTCCCTTATTCCTCACACTAAGCCAATAACTCCCACTCCTCCTTCTACTCCACTAAAGATCCAAAAATTGACTAGGTCCGAAATGGCTGAACGCCAACTCAAAGGCCTTTGTTATAATTGCGATGCCAATATTTTATGGGACACAAGTGTAAGGAACAAAATATTTTTATGGCCATCTCAGAGGATGTTTCAGAAGAGGATGTTGAGGCTCCCCTTGTGTCTGTGTCACCTGAACCCACTGACATAACCCCTCCCTCAGACCCTCCTAAAGTAGAACCGGTCATTTCCTTAAATGCTGTCACTGGCTTCTCTACTCCCCAAATCCTCAATCTAATTGGTTACATAAAGCATAGGAAGGTCATCATTCTTGTTGATAGTGGAATCACCCATAATTTTATTCATTGCCACATTGCCCAAGAAACTAATTGCTATATCTGTGTAGTCAATAATTTTCAAATCATGATTTCCAATGGTGGGTCCATGAAATGTGGAGGGCGTTGTGAAAATGTGCATCTCCAAATTGGTGAATACCACCTGAAATCTCATATGTTTTCTATCGACATGGGAGGTTGTGACATTGTGTTGGGTACATTATGGCTAAGGACTTTGGGTCCCATTCTCATGGATTTTAAGGAATTAACCATGCAATTTTACCAAGAGGGCCAACAATATAAGTTCCAAGGCATCATCGTCGGTTCCTTGGAGATCATTAGTTCCCATCGCATGGAAAAGATGCTAAAAAATGTCATTATGGTATTATTTCCCAACTCCATGCCATACAAGCAACTAAGACACCCTCTGTGCCGCATGACCTCCAATCCATCCTATCTAAACATCAAGTGGTTTTTTTCACTCCCTAGGGAGTCCCTCATTCCCATGGTGTTCATGATAATTCCATTCCCCTTGTCCTAGGAATCCTTCCTCCCAATATTCATCCCTATCGTCACCCCTTTTCCCAAAAAAATGAAATTGAGAAAATTGTTCAAGAATTTCTCAACGTAGGTGTTATCCGCCCTAGTACGAGCCCCTACTCTTCTCCTATGGTCATGGTCCTTAAGAAAGAAGGTTCTTGGTGCATGTATCCCGACTTCCGCGCCCTCGAAAAACTCACCATTAAAGACAAATTTCCCATTCCTGTCATTGATGACCTCTTGGATGAATTGAGTGGCACCCAATTCTTTACTAAACTTGATCTTTGTTTTGGCTACCACCAGATCCATATGAAAGAGGAAGACATTCCTAAGACTTCCTTTAGAAATCATGAGGGCCATTATGAGTTTTTGGTCATGCCCTTTGGCTTGTGTAATGCTCCCTCCACTTTCCAAAGCCTCATGAGTCATGTCTTATGTGCTTTTCTCCGTCATTTTCTCTTAGTTTTCTTTGATGATATCCTTATCTATAGTAAAACCTGGATAACCCATATTTCTCATGTGGATCAAGTTCTCCATATAATCTCTCAGCACCAACTTTTCCTCAAACAATCTAAATGTTCTTTTGGCGCCTTGAAAGTCGAGTACTTGGGTCATCTTGTTGGAAAGGATGGTGTTAGGGTGAATCTAAAAAGATTGAAGCTATGCAAGATTGGCCTCACCCAAATACTCTCAAAATCTTGTGTGGATTTCTGGGTTTAACAGGTTATTATCGTAATTTTGTTAAGAATTATGGAAAGGTTGCAACACCTCTCACTGCACTCGTTAAAAATAATTCTTTCACTTGGACTCTAGCATCTTCTCAGGATTTTCAAGCCTTGAAGATGGCCATGTGCACCACTCTAGTCCTGGCCCTTCCCGATTTCACAAAGACCTTTGTCCTGGAATGTGATGCTTCTAGGAAAGGAATTGGCGTTGTCTTTATGCAAGAGGGTCGACCTTTGGCCTTTACCAGCAAACAACTTTCCAAGTGAAATTTGGGAAAATCAATATATGAAAAGGAAATGTTGGATGTTCTACATGCCATGGATCTTTGGCACCCTTATCTATTGGGAAAACAATTCCAAATTAATACAGATCATCAAAGCCTCAATTATTTTCTGGAACAATGCCTTTCCTCCCCAAAGCAACAAAAAAGGGTGACTAAGATTTTTGGATATGATTATGAGATCATTTACAAGAAAGGCAAAGACAATGTGGTTGCTGATGCACTTTCCAAAAAATATGAAGATGAAGGGTCCCTTTTTTTCTATCTCCTTCATTGTACCAGATTGGCTCCAAGATGTTTGCTAGGAATAGCTACACAATCCCAAAAGTTCGCATTTGATACAACAATTTCAGTCCAATTCTCTAGTTTCCCCAGGGTACTCTTGGCTCAATGATGAGCTTCGATACAAAGACCATCTGTATTTAAGTAAACAATCCAAACTTAAATCCACGGTACTTTCTGAGCTTCATGCTACACCCACAGTTGGGCACTCTAGATTTACCAAAACCTATGACCAGGTCAAATGTTCTTTTTTATAGGATGGTATGAAACAAGGCATTCATAATTTTGTGGCTGAATGTGATGTGTGTCAAGGAAACAAGGGGGAAATAATTAAATCTCTTGGCACACTACAACCGATTCTGATTCCACCTGCTATTTGGCGGGATATCTCTATGGATTTTATTGTAGGCTTACCTAAATCGGGCAATAAATCAATCATCATGGTGGTAGTTGATCGTATTTCCAGGTATTCTCATGTATGTGGTCTTCAACATCCATTTACAACATCCACTGTGGCTAAACTTTTCATTGATAACGTCTTCAAGCTTCAAGGCATGCCACATTCTATTGTTTCTGATCGTGACCCAAATTTCACCAACAATTTTTGGCAAGAATTGTTCAAGCTACAAGGCACCCAATTGCATCTCAACACAACTTATCATCCCTAGACTGATGGTCAAATTGAAATTGTCAACAAGTGTTTGGAATCATATTTCAGGTGTTTTTCATCGGAAAGGAAAAATCAATGGGCTCAATGGTTACCACTAGTTGAATGGTGGTACAACACTTCATACCATACAACTACCCGCACGAATCCTTTGAAGTGGTATATGGAAAAAATCCACCATTTCTCTCATATTTTCCATGTGTCTTGAAGGTCCAAGCAGTTGACCAAACACTTACAGTTCGAGAGGCTATTCTCCATACCCTCAAAGAGAATTTGGTCATGGCCCATAATCACATGAAGCAATAAGCAGATCAATGTCACTCTGAATGTCAATTTGTAGAAGGGGATCATGTGTTTCTTCGAATGAAACCTTACAAGCAAAAGTCCCTCAAGGATGACCATTGTTAGAAACTGGCGCCCAAATTTTATGGTCCTTATACCGTTCTCAAGCCTATGAGACAAGTGTCCCATCAGTTAGTTTTTTCCAGTCATTCTAAGCTCCATCCTGTTTTTTATGTTTCCTTCTTAAAGAATGTGATTGGAACTAAGTGCCAAACTCAAACCAACCTTCCCAAGTTGGATGAAGAAGGCTCCATTTGGCTACAACCACAAGAAGTATTGGACCAATGTGAGCATTGTTTGCATCAACGAACCATCAAGGAAGTGTTAGTCTAGTGGAAAGATACAACTCCAATAGATGCCACTTGGGAACCAACTACCATTTTGCAACAATTTCCCCATATCAAGCCTTGAGTACAAGGCTTTTTTTAAGGGGGAGGACATGTTAGGGACCTAACCCCTCACGTAGGTAGAATAATATATTTCCATGTAACAAAGGTCAATATTAATAATGCCTAGCAATAAGGAAGAATAAGTCCAATGTAAGAAGACCTAATAGAAGCTTTCGCTTCTAGAAGGATAGTCCTCTAGATGGTTCTTTTGATACGCATATTTAGTATAAATAGGAATCGAGGGTATGAGAACTCTTGTCTTGGATATTATTGTAATAGAGCTTTGCTTTGCTGGAGGTTTCCCCTTCGAAGAGGCAAGTGAACATTGCTCTAAGTAATCAAAGTGCTCTTTCTGGTGTAATTCTGGTATCATTCTGGTATTATTGTGGTGTTGTTATGGTTATATTGTTGTTCATATGCCATTTCTAGCTATTTATTTCTGTTCTGCATATTTTTTTATATCTAGAATATTACATTATTGTTGTGGTTCCATGTGGTAGCTAGTACAGGTGGGTCCTACATTTAATAAATTATTTATATATTAAAGCGAGAAGTAAAAGAAGAAGAGGGAGAAGGTGGTGATGGAGGATGAAGGGGCCAAACAAGTGGTAAAAAAGGGTGACATTGAATCTCCTTAGGGTTCCATGTGGACCCATGGTGCCACATCAACATATTTCCATGTAGGCAGAACTGTCCCACAATTTAAAAAAAAAACAAAGTCGGGAGCCATTTTCATATTTTGGTCATAACGGGAGAAAATTAAATCAGATTGAGATGAAACTTTTGAGTTTTGTCCACAGTAAGGAGGGATACAAAATTTTCACCGAGGACCATTGGCCATTTCATCTTGTATTCTCCAAAAAATTCAAAACAATGGTTTTTAAAGATCTAGGTCTAGATTGTTGGAAAAGATCCAGACTAAGCTAAAATTATTGGAGAGAGTCCAGAGAGAAAACATGGAAATAACCCATGAAATAATTGAATAAAATTTAAGGGGTTTGGAAAGGGGATGTTTAAATAGGACAACCTCCACTATTCCAGGCCACGTTTTGGGGATTTTTGGGATTTTCAGAGGAGGTAAAGTGATCTCAAATCACAAAAATAGAAAATTTATTTACTCAAAATTTTATATACTCATCATGAAAGAAAAATTTGGTTTAGTGAATATTTTACAAAAGTGCATAGATTGAGAGATAACTAGTTTTTCTAAAAATTCCAAGTCAAGAAAAAAATTGCAAAAAGGACAAAGTTGTAGATTTCATATTGTCGTGGAATCTTACTGGAGCGAAAAATGGAGAATATTAAGGTTGATGTGTGTTCAACATTATTATTATTACCAGTTCCTCATACAAATTTTGTTTTGGTTCTTGATATATTTTCTTCTGTAGTTGACAGAAGTTGGCCTTTCAGTAAAATTGCACCATTGGATAAAGTGTGTAAATGGGTTGAAAATGGTTTTTTAAGGAAGCCATGACTTGCATCTCAAGGATCAGATTGAGGCGTAGGAATAATAATTGGAAAGTTGATGCATAGGGGAATAACCTCAGATAATTATAGTTTGAATGATTATGATATAATTCATTAGGAATTGAGAAGAAGAAGCATTTGTAACATTAATTGTCAAAAAAATTCTAACATGTATAATTCTAACAAAAATGGTTGCTTGCACATTTTGCAGAATTAGAGGTACATGGAGATAAATTCATGCCTAGGAATTGGATATCAGAGTCAAGGATGATGCACAGAGAGCCTACAACCATGAGAGAGAAGCCAAAGGTCAAAATATTAGTGTGGGTAATGATGAGACAAAATCTAATGGACAAAGGAGCATAGTGGAACCAACAAAATTGGTAGAGACTATGATAAGTATTATAATGGAAGTGTAGAGTTATAGAGATGACAATGAGAGGATAATGAGAGCACAGGAGGAGAAAAATCAAATAAATACTCAAATTATGCAAATCCTAAATCAGTTGTAGAGGCAAGCAAAGAATGGATCGAGATCAATTAACGAGGAAGAAGACAAACATAATGAAAGAATGGATAACTATAGAAGAACTAGTCACTTAAGAAGTGCTAGTAGACGTCATAGAAAGGGAAGATGATGTTGAAGCCTAGTTGCTTGGAATCATGAATTATTTTTTATTGCACATCTAGTCATCGAACCTAGAAGATAGGATTGCCACATATCATTTGCATGGAAAAGTTGCTATGTGGTGGGATCAATTGAATCAATTTGAGCACATTAATAAGAGCATGATTACTTGGAAGAAGTTCAAGAAATATTTTCAAAACGAGTATCTTTCAGAGCACTACTATGACAAGAAGATGCAAGAGTTCTTTGAACTCAGGTTAGGGAGCATGACCATGGGAGAATACAAAAAGAAGTTATTGGGATTGCTGAAGTATGCGGGGTTTATAAAGGATGAAAAGGTGAATATACATAGGTTTCTGAGTGAATTTCCATCTTTATATAAAGATAAGATTCAATATTATGGGGCTATAACGTTTCCAGAGACCATTAGAAAATCTAAGTACTTGTATGAGCAAGGAAAGGGCAAGGAATTTTTGCAGAAATTTTTGAAAGATAAGAAGAAGGAGAAATATGATCAGAGAAGGAATGGATTCAAACCTCCTTTCAATATAATCATTCCTAATACAAATCAATGAGATCAACCTGCTAAGAATGAATCCAATACGGAAGAGTCCTTAAGAAAAAGGGGAAATCCACCAATTAATTTTTGGGGATGCAAAGAAGATCACATCTACAAGGATTTCCCTCACAGAGAAGAAAAAAATAGGACCTTGCACAACATCCAAGAGGCTACTACAGTAGAATACATGGGAATAAATATTCCAAGAATATATGCAACCTTGGAAGATCGACAAGAAAAACACCAATCCCATATGATTGAGGTGGAAGGTAAGATCATTAATCACCCTGTTGCAATTTAATTGATTCATGAGAAATCCATAGTTACATTGATCCTAAAGTAGATTCCATATGTCATTTGAAAAAAAATGATCTTGAAATGTCAAGTTTGGTTCAGTTAGCTATTGGAACTTGTTGAGCACTCAACACACCCTAAAATTCTATGTTCATTTTTTACTTTTGGGTACCACTTGATCCTTTACACTGTCTGTTTTGACTTCAGTATAAAACTAATACTTGTGCTTATTTCTATGTTCATGTTTGAATTCTCTAAATCTTGCCTGAACATACAACAAAGAATCATCTTAATCATTAAAGGGTCCTTAACAAGCTACTTAGGGAATCAACACACTAAATCTTTCCATGACGCACTTAGGAGTTCGGCATAGATAAATGTTAAAGGTATTGAAAATAATTTGAGAAGTTTAAAATAGCCGAACACTGATCTTCATCGGCGTTGGTAGTTGAAACTATTTATTTTTACGATTGAACTTTGGCAGAGGTATCGTCAAAGACCGACCCGTTCAACTTCTGCAAGAAAATGAAAAGGTAAGCATCGCGCAAAGGGAAGAGTGGTATCGCCGATTGCTAACACCCGACATGATTTCGGCGTCGGAGATTTGAAAAATAAAATACACATTAATTTTACATTTTAAAGTGCTGATCCCCGACCTTCACAATGGAGAGATACGACGCGATGAGACGTTTTACCCATGGATCCGTTAGGTACGACGAATTTAAAGTGTGAATAATATTGCGGATCACGCATTAGTTGCTAATCAATGCGCGAATCAGAGGGGTCCGTTTTAACTTGCTGATACAATGCATTTGCCTCCACGCCTTTGCCGTCAACCAGTTAGGATTTAATTGCGGAGAACTGACGGTACTTATATTTTGAATTGCATTTATTAGTCGTATTAACTAGTTGATACATCAGATAGAGTCTCTCTAGTTATATGATTTTGAATTCGTTATGCATGATCTTATTCTGCGTGGAAAATATTTTAGAACAAACAAAGGAGTAGGGCTAGGAATCCGGATAAGTCGTCCAAAGTTCAGTAAGCATTAGATAAAGTTTTTAGCAGGCATTACAGGTATGTATCCACTTGTGGTGTTTCGCGCTTCAGTTTATGAGTTCACAACCCAACGATGCTCTGTATACATGTTTAAAATCCATTTTAATTTAAGGGACAATGCCTCTGAAGAAACCCTCCACCAAGAAATCACCAAGAGTTCCAAAGCTGCAAGAAGCAAAAGTAGGAGAGGGCTCCTCCCCAACAGTTGCAAGACAATTGTAATTCACTTCCAGGCCGGTGCCCATCATTAAGACAGTCACCAAGAAGGACTTTGTCCAGCCCTCGACCCTCGGAGACATGGAGGCAAACATTGGGGCCAAAACATCATTTCCTCGCTGGGAAGAATTATTTAAGAAAATCAAGAAAGAAGAACCCCTCGAGTATACCCCACACAATGATCCTGATACAAGGAAGCTCGATGATGATTTCATCCCAAACATCCATAAGGATTATCTACACATGGTGGCAAGCCGAAATCCAGTGCTTCCTTGCATCGAGCTCCTAAAGTGGCTCATTGACCACACTGATGCACCTAAATGTTTGATTAATGATGATAACAATGAATGCATCAGGGTTTTCCTGCCAGTAGAGGTTCATAGCTACTACAATCTCAAGGAGCCTGAAGAAAA
>ML779591.1:649988-742410 GCA_009831015.1 Picea engelmannii
GCCTACATGTACTTCCTTTTTCAATTCACTTTGTCATCTTCAAAAATTCATTTCTCCTCAACCATGAGGATCCATGTGATGTGCCACATACCACCAGAAACAACATGATGTATACTATCCATTCATGGGTGTTGTATATGCATATGCATTTTCCTTCATTTCCAAATACCTTTATCAATCTTGCGGGCCAAAACCCATGACTATGGTTGACATCAATGACAACAATCAATCTTCCAATGGAGAGAAGACAAAAAATTCATGAACCGAAATGCCGTCTGGTACCCAACAACCAATCTTAGGGAACCATACATATATCTTATGGTTCTCCTCTGCAGGTTGCATGGGGAGAAATATTTCTCCCGATTCTTAGAGGCCTGGATGCCTCTAGCTTATGCAATCGTCATTTCAGGAACGAGCTTCAATTGGGGTTTCATCATCTCCAAACAGTTGAGCACCTGCATAAGGCAAGATTAGGTGCCAAAGGAGGGAGAAACCCCCACCTTCTACATGGCCTCATATCTACTGGATGTCATTTGTGCTAGGAACGCTTTCTCTAGGTTGAACCTAAATTGGTACACCTCAGAGATCCCAGTCCATGTATACTTCAACACCTTATGGGAAAATAGGTACAAAAAATCCTTTGCTGTTATCCGTGACCAATTTATTTCACACATTTACTTTTTTCTATTCAGGAAATAATTCCCTAGGTTATCATATGAAGAAAAAAAGGTTATATCAAAAGTTGGTCACTGGTATTTAGATGAGTGAGAAACCTACATTAGGGTTTTCAATGCCATAGGAGAACCCCACTTGTTACCCATATATGTTCCTGATCGACTAGTGTTAGGAGAAATATGCTATTAGACTATTCTGTAAGGATACAATGCCACTTTGGTAAAAGACAAGAAGCGGGCTTTCATACCGTATGGGTTTCATATTGGATTCTATATTGTTAAAGACACCACACATTCTAAGAAAGAAGGGCTAGGTCAATTGGAATTCCGGTTCCAAGATGGCCAATTTCGCAAACACAACCCCAAGGGGCTGGTCCTATAACATGCATCGCAGGTATCATCATGTTGGCCTTATGCCCATGACCGGTTCAAAGATAAAATTTTCACTGAAAATGCTCGTTACTAGAATGAGGTGGTGAAAAGAAGGCTGATCCTCGAGAAACCAGGGTCAAAGCTATGAGTTGGGAAGAGAAGGCGATGTCTTTGGAGCAAACAACCCAAGAAATTCTCCGGAGCCGGGAAGGAGAAACAACCTCTGAGTCGGGCAAAGAAATAGGTGATCCTCAGGAATACATTGAAGCTGTGAGAGTTTACCATGAATCCCCATTAAGAACCATGGATTCCCCTGAAATTCAAGTTACATAGGGAATGGGGTAAATCTTGTACCAACAAATCCAACTGCTAATGAAGTGGATGTAGGATGATCCATAACTTATTGTAAGACCTGCGATTTCAACTACTATTCAAAGTGCCCCAACGGAGTCGAGTGCCCCACTCCCAGGAATCCTAACAACACCAATGGGTTAGGTAATCCTGAATCCTCAACATCATCGGTCCATTCCTCAGAAGGTGGGACAAATCAACTAGAGACAGGCCAAGTGTCGATAGAAACCCAAGCACCTAACCCCCTGAGCAAAATTATACATATATATAGTGACGATGAGAGTCCAGAGCCATCTCATGGCACCCCGGTGCATGTCCAAGAGGAAGGAGGTCCTGAGAAAACCTCTTCCCTTGAGCTCGAGAAAACCTCTTCCCCTTAGCTCGAGTTTCAACAAAAGGACCCAATGAATAAAAAATTAAAGAGGATCCGAATGACAAGCCCGAACCGAAGGTGACAAAGAAAGGATCCTCGCAAAAGGAAAGCAACAAATCAGTGGCTGAAAAGCAAGTAAGTAATGAGCCTATACTCGACATCTCCATTCTACCTAATACTCAAATCCTTGATGGGCGAAAAGTAGGAATCATACCCGCAAGATACAACGAGGATGTTCGAGATTCCAATCTTGAACAAATATACACCACCGTTAGTTTGGGAAACAAACTAACATGGGGTGATCAATAGATACCAGATCCATTAGACGAGGTGGCAGATATCTATGCGATATCCTAGGATCAGAAGAGAAAGGCCATTGTTCAGAGGACTATGAAGAAAAGAAGGATCCCGCTGGATCACTCTATCCTAGTTACTAGAGAGGAGAACTTGATTAACACAACAGACGCACGTATTTATGAATTGATTGGCATAGGAAAATCCCTCTCAGATGCCACCTTGGACAGAGACAGGAGAGATGAAAATGAAATAGCCTCCCCCTAAAGGAGCTCAAACACTTGTTCCATCTTGTCGAATACTACAAAGGCGCCATGCAGACTACTGTGTATCTGAAAGGTGAGTTCGTAGGAGTTTACAACGAGTTTAAGAAGGAGAGACACCTGTTAACTAAAAACATAGATGAGTTCCAGGAGGACACTCTCATGGAACTCACAACTTGGAAGGAGATGGAGAAATGGTATGAAAGGGCGCAACAAGTGGTAGAAAGACTAGAGTACATTGAGGCAGTCTAACAAGGCCGAGATAAGGAAAAAAATGGCATTCAGGTTATAGGAAAAAGCAGTCTTAATCGCATGAAGCGATCAATCGAGTACTGGGCTAAGATGTCTCGGGACCCACATCGAGATATCCAAGAACAATGGACCAAGTGTAATAAGCATAGGGATAAAATTAACAAAATAATGAAGGATTCCAGGCTCCCCAAGTTTAGCACCCCTAATAATTTCATTGATCTGAGCGATTTGGTCAAACTACATGTCAAAAAAGATGCGTTATGGACCAAAGAGTTCTCAAAAATAGTCGATGCAAAGCCAGGGCAAGTGCGACAATTCAAAGAACATCCGATCAGAGCCCGAACCATGCTACAACAACTAAACTTCAGTTTAGTAAAGTACCAGGCGCATGCAGTAGACAACAGTGGAATATACACGACCCCGATGGAACAACATTGATTTCCATGGGCCCAAACTTGTGAAAAAATGTTTGTCAGTTGGACTGAATATGAGAGCAGTCATTCTTTCCAAGAAGTATCTCGGGATGACTATTAAAGAAGCTATTAGAAGATAATGCCATGTGGCAATTTTTGTTTTGTTTAAACTGCAATTAGCCGCTAGTTTCAGTTAGAACTCTATATTATAAATAAAGACATCGACCAATTAGAAAAAGGTCGATGGTTGTTGTAAGAACTCTTTCTTTTTGGTTGTTAAGAATTATTTTGAGACTGCTACAAATTGAGAAGTCCTTCTGGACCAAAGACAAACTATTTTCATCAGATGCATGTGATTGGACTTGGAGAAGAACTACTTCCTATCCTGTTTCATGAATGATGCAGTAATGAGTAAGAGAAATTAATTCAGTTGTCAAGTTATCTGGTGCAATGTTTTGATGTTCTTTGCTTTAATGATGAAGATAAATCGTTGTGTTATTATGTAATGCATGGTTATGGTAGATGAATTATTTTTCTTGCCATTATCTTATTACAGATGTTCTTTCTTTCTGATAGTTAGTTTCTCAGATAGTAATTGGATGCTTACATGGTTAATGTATTAGTACTAGGCCTGTGGTATAGAGTAATTGTCTGCATGTTGAGAAGAGGGTTATCCCAAGCTTAACCTCTTCCCTGTTAGTTAAAAATTAATCCTGTTAATTGTCAAGTTGGTTTATGTTGGCTTGCATCTCTCATACCAGCCCCACCCAAGATAAAATATAGAAGAAAATAGTCCTAACTGAAGGAAGATCCTTCACAAAGAAACACAAAGCCCATCAATGAATTGGCCAGATCGCAAGATTTGGAGAACCATTTGATTTTAAACGCTGCATATTCTAATTGGGACTCGGTGGCGGGTTTGGTTCCTACTGTTGAGTCAAGGGATTTGGGTCCCATCAACATAATTGGCGCTAGAGGGAGGGCCTGCGAATGAATGGCTGAGTATATATTTTATCTATCATTTCAAACAGCCTATAGATTCGTAACAACCCACATGCATGACTAGTTCGTCACAAGACAGTCCACACATGTTGAGTATTCTTGAAATGGATAACTCACCCCAGCCCAAGGACAAAAATTTTCACCCTGAAATACCTTACGCCCTTCCTCATGAGGAAGTGAATCAATTCAGGAGAATCACTAGAGCCTATGTCCAACAGATCAATGCATTTTTCCTAGCTCCCATACTCCTTCGAAGAAAAAAACAAAGCATACCAATGGTTATCACTCCCGACAAAGTTTTCGTACACTATGTAGAAGACTTAATAGATTTTTCAATTACCGAAATCTAAGAACCTCTCAATCTGATACCCGAAACACCAGCCGCCACCGTCTTTGAGCCAAACAACTTTTCGGAAGAAGAAGAGTTCGACTCGAATTCCAAAGATATGGAGGATAATAATAACCATTTTTAAGAAAGGGAAATCCCTCTTCATAACAATCAACCCTGGTTGGCCGGAGACGTCATGGCCATCCCTGGACGAGTACATAATCTTCCCCGACATCCAGAGAAATGGCTTCCTAAGTGCGACCCTAAAACTTCAGGATAACCTGAAGATCACATCAAGAAGTTCATACTCGCGATCAGACTTATGAACACTCAACATGAAGGCGTAGTCTGCAGACTCTTCCCCTACACGTTTGAAAATTCAGCTTCCATGTGGTATTTCAACTTGCCAGTAGGATCGATAACTTGCTGGACTGATTTCTAGAAAGACTTTCTAGATAAGTTTGCAGAAGAAACTACCATGGGGGCCCTCATGGTTGAGTTGTTCGTAGCCACCATGAGTCCAAAAAAAAGGGTCAAATATTTCAATAAGATATTCACGACCATCTTAAAAAAATTCCATCCCGCGGGGAAACCAACTCAAGAGTTACAAATCGAGGTTTACACCAACCCGTTCCCGACTTCTATTTATATGTTTGTAAAAAGAGCCGCTAAGAAAACCCTAGCGGAAAAATTTGAGGAGGAAAGGACAATACAATTCCAAATGAAAGGATGTAAAGAGGGCCAAGTCTCCTTAGTGAAAAAATAAAGCCAACCCCCTCCCAGGAGAGGACTCGTTCTGACTAGACCTCTGGGAAAACCGGTTGAACAGACTCCCGACAAAGGTAATGGTGATATAGAATATCTACAATGCATGGTAAAGAAATTATCAAATGAAATCATAGACATGAAGAGAAATGCAGGGGAGGGAAACCAAGGCCAAAGGCCCAATAAGCCTTTATTTAAAAGAAACCCACCTTTCAAAGAAATTGAACCTCCCCCCGCTAACTTAAATATCGATCTAGGTAATGTCACGTCTGATTCTTTCTATACTTATCATCAGGAAAACCACTCCAAAAGAGACTGCCCTCAATGGGTCCACGCTATGAATTTGATGGCCAATTGGTTTCTAGACGAAGTCTCCCCGACCGAACAACCAAGCAGTTCGGTTATGAATATGGCAGACCAGGAAGAAGTTGACCCACCATGAGACACAACCATGTTGATATGGGATCCCGACCTAATCATGCCTTCTGACGATCTTTTTGAGTCTCGGGAACAACCCGTGGAAGTTTCGGCGATACAGAGGTGTAGTAAGGGTACACCCGGATCAAAAGATACCGATGCCACCCGAGCTTCACAAAGTAAGTTAAATACCTACCACCCGAAAATGTCTTTCGCTCTCGGTAAAAACCCTATAAGCATTCATACCCAAGAGTCGCCCAAAATAGATTACAACGTGGTCGAATATTTGAATAAGCTAAAGGCCAATATTTCAGTTATGGATATATGCAGGATCCCTCAACAGAAAAAATTTTCGTTACAAGCCTTGAGCTCTACGAAAAACCCAACGACAGGCATTGGCCCAGAAATAAGTTTGACTCACACAGGTCTAGTGGGAAAACCAACTGTGAATGCCTATTTAGGATATAGAAAAGAAAAACCTTTTGTCCCCCCATTCCTCCTAACGTTTGAAATCTTTAATAGAAACATCCACAATTGTTTAGTAGATTATGGAGCATCCTCCAACGTCATGCCCTTGTCTATTTGCAAGAAATTGATTGTTGTTCCTTTCAAGACTGATAAACATGTCATACAACTAGATAGGACCCAGGTCAAGGTCATAGGAGAACTCAAAGACATGATGATCATGATATCGACGCACCCCACATTTGTGCAAGTGATCGACATTATTGTAGTAGATATCCCAGAGGCATATGTGATATTACTGATCCGAGATTGGTCTGAAAAGCTAAATGGTTACTTTAGTACGGACTGGGCACACCTTTGGCTACCACTGAAGGGATACAAGAACATGATCATAATCGATAGGGAGAGATATCTAAAACATACAATCACTGATTTAGAAACCCCTAACGAACCTCGTCCACAGATTTCCCGATATTGGGCAATTACTCCTGCGACTCCTACTTTGGAAACTTCGCTCCCCTCTTATCTAATGTTCCTCTTACTCAAAACTACGAATTGATTTTCCAAGACAAATCGTTGATACCGATAGGAGACACCCTCTTCTGCCAAAACTCGGCACTAGAAATTGCGAAACGAGAGGTCAGGGAGAAAGAAACTAATAAGGGAAACAAAAATAGCGATCCTTGTTCACAAATTTGGACCCTTTATTTTGATGGATCTAAATCTCAAGAAGGGTCTGGAGTAGGATGCATTCTCATCAATCCTATTGGTAAACGTCATTTCTTATCCTGTAGGCTAGAATTCGAATGCACCAACAACACTACCAAATATGAAGCTCTAGTACAAGGATTAAGGAAAGCCATAGATTTGGATATCAAAGGATTGAAAGTTTTCAAAGACTCCAA
The DNA here is from genome assembly GCA_009831015.1 of Picea engelmannii. NCBI lineage: Eukaryota > Viridiplantae > Streptophyta > Pinopsida > Pinales > Pinaceae > Picea > Picea engelmannii. Next base: position 656,863 of record ML779591.1, read on the forward strand.
AATTATTGTTAGACAAGTAAGAAATACTATACATTGCAATTCTCCTCATCTGAAGAACTATCAATAGGAGGTGCATGGGTTAATAGAACACTTTGAGGCTTTTAACATCACTACAATCCCCAGAACAAAGAATATTCTTGATGACTCCTTGGCCACAACTGCTTCTAGGCTGTCACCTTTAGAAGATTATGAAGCCTCTCGATTCACCGTGGAACTTCTCTACAAACCGTCGATACCTAATAACATTTCCAATTGGAAAGTCTTCGAAGGAGATGAACAAATCATAAAATTCTTGACTAACCAAGACAATTTCAAATACTTCGCTATTGACGATGAAGAATTCCAAGAGCTGTCCATAGAAACCGATCCTCAAATGGGACGACCTATGGATAAATCAAAGGGTCACACGATCCCAAAAAGGATAGCTAATCTATAAAATATTTTTGATCTCAGGGAGTGATTTAAAGGACCCAAAGATGCAAATACTGGTATCTCTTGTCCCCTGCATGAAACTATAAATCTTGGGACCCCAGAGAGTCCAAAGAATGTGAATCTGGGCAAGACTATGTCTAAAGAAGAGAGGAAAGCTTACCTCAAATTATTCAGACAGTACCAGGATGTCTTCACGTGGTCTTATAGGGATTTGAAAATGTATGATACCCACATCATTCAACACACCATCCCTTTAAAACCTGAAGTAAAACCTTTCCAACAGAAGCTCCAAAAGTATCACCCATCTGTGGAGCCTCTTATGTATCAGGAATTAAAGAATCTTTTAGATGCCAAGATCATTTTTCATGTTAGGCATTCCTCTTGGGTAGCGAATCTTGTTCCGGCGAGGAAAAAGTCAGGGGAGATCCACCTATGCATATATTTTAGGAACCTCAACATGGCTTCAGAAAAGGAAAATTACCCAGTCCCACCGATGGAACAACTCCTGCAGACCATGTCTGGCTCGAAGATCTTCTCTCTACTAGACGGTTTTTCAGGTTATAACCAAGTCCTTGTCTCAGAGGAAGATCATCTAAAAACCACTTTCTGAACCAAATGGGGAACCTTCACTTATAACTGCATGCCTTTCAGGTTAATTAACGCAGGAGCAACCTTACAAAGAGCCATGGACATAGCTTTCCAAGGACTAATTAATAGATGCGTGGTAGTGTATCTAGACGACGTAACAATGTATTCAAAAAACATAGAAGAGCATATCCAACACTTAACTCCTCAGATTTTCAAGAGGTGTAGGAAATATGGTGTCGAGGAAGGTAAGTTGTTAGGTCACATCATATCTCAAGCAGGGATTCACATAGACCCGGAAAGGATTAAAGCCATAGCTCAACTTCCCTTACCCCATAACAAGAAAGTTATGAAGTCCTTTTTCGGGCAAATCAATTTTGTGAGGAATTTCACTCCCGAATTCACGGAAATCATAAAAACCTTACAAAATATGATTATCAAATATGCCAAATTTAAGTGGGATGACAAGCGAAAAAATGCCTTCAATAATATCAAATCTTCCATTTCCCGGGCCCTGGTGTTGCGAAGTCCTGATTTCAATAGAGAAATTTTCCTTTATACTTTCGCCTCCGATCAATCTCTAGCTGCAGTCTTGAATTAGAAGGATAATGGCAACAATTAAGCCCCAATGTCATTTATGAGTACTAATATTCAAGGAGCTGAGCTCAATTATCCTACTGTAGACAAACAAACCTATGTGGTTTATAAGTTGGTAAAACATTTTAGGTCTTGCATCCTCAAGAATCACACCAAAGTAATTGTGCCACACCCTGTAGTCCGATCCTTGTTCACCCAGTAGGAAATGGGGGAAATAAGGGGGAACTGGATGGCGGTAGTCCATGAATTTGATCTAGATATAAAACCTGCAAAACTAGTAAAAGGACAAGGTTTGTGCAAGTTTGTAGCCAAAGCCCAAGATCAAGTGAATGAATATCTCAGATGGGAGAATGAGATGGCACTATGGTGTGGTGAAGTAGCATACATCTTCCCAGGACAAGACTCTTGGTATAAATATTTAACTTATCTTCTACATCATGGGACTTGTCCCGAAAACCTCAATCCTAGAGAAAGGAGAGCCCTCAGATTAAAATCTACACAATATCATCTTATAAATTCGGTGCTCTTTTAGATCAATTAGGATGGGGTACTATTAATATGTCTCAAATGAAGAGACGCAGACAAAGTCCTGAATGAACTCCATGATGGCCCCGCCGGGGGACATTTTGCAGGAAACACTACCATTCATAAGATTCCGAGAGCCGGCTATTATTGGCCCACCTTGTTGAAAGATGCTCATACTTACACTAGAAACTGTAAGACTTGTCAAATAAGTGCTGTAAAGGAGAAAAGAGCGGTGGTCCCACTCCAACCTGTCACTGTCTCTCGGCCTTTTGAGCAGTGGGGGTTGGATATCATAGGAGAAATCACACCTAGCTCTTCAAATCTGCACAAGTACATTCTTATTGCCATCGACTATTTCATGATATGGACATAGACCATTGCTCTGACTCATGTGAATGAGAAGGTGGTTATCCAATTCATAGAAAAATAGCTGATCACGAGGTTTGGTGTCCCTTCTGTTCTGGTCTTCGATAACACAACTTACTTTTCTTCAACCCTATTGAAGAAGTTTGGTCTGGACAAAGGAATCATAATCAAGTACTCTGCAAATTACTATCCCCAGGGAAATGGCGTGGCTGAATCAACTAATAAAAACTTGGTAAGGATATTAAATAAGACGGTCATGGATAACCAAAGAAATTGGCATAGCCTACTCTATAATTCTCTATGGGACGATAGGGTCACACCTAAGGAAGCCATAGGAAATTCCCCGTACTTTATGGTCTATGGGAAAGAAGCCATCCTCCCAAATGGACTCTACCTCCCTTCTCTTCAGCTGGCCCAAGATTCCAACGAAGAACCCTCATCAGCCATGTAACAAAATATTAACACTCTGCTCATGTTGGAAGAAGAGAGAGAAAAGGCTAAGTCGAAATTCATAGCTGACCAATAGATAGTGCAAATATGGTTCAATAAGCATAAGGCTAAAGAAAAGAATTTTGAAGTAGGAGAATTAGTCCTGAAGTGGGACAGAGCAAATAAACCTAAAGGGAAACATTCTAAGTTTAAGAGTCTATGGCTTGGACCTTTCCAGGTAGTTGAGCAAATCGGGGCAGGCACTTATCGATTGCAGAGTCTGAGGGGAGAACCTGATGCCCTCCCAGTAAATGGCCAAGCCCTAAAACAATACTTCCAGTAAAAATAAAGAAATATAATAATAATAATAATAATAATAATAATAATAATAATAATAATAATATAGGGTCATGATTCAGGGTCAAAGGAAACAAAGGAGGAACAAAGAGTTTGCTTTCTCCCAGTGAATCACCATTTGTTGAGCACTCAACACACCCTAAAAGTCTATGTTCATTTTTTACTTTTGGGTACCACTTGATTCTTTACACTGTCTGTTTTTCCTTCAGTATGAAACTGATACTTGCACTTATTTATATGTTCATGTTTGAATTATCTAAATCCTGCCTGGACATACACCAAAGAATCATCTTAATCGTTAAAGGGCCCTTAATAAGCTACTTAGGGAATCGACACACTAAATATTTCCATGACGCGCTTAGGAGTTTGACATCGGTAAACGTTAAAGGTATTGAAAATCGTTTGAGAAGTTTAAAATAGTCTAACACCGATATTGATCGGCATCGACAGATGAAAGTCTTTCTTTTATGATTGAACTTTGGCAGAGGTATCACCGAAGATAGACCCGTTCGGCTTCGGTAGGAAAACGAAAAGGTAAGTGTCGTGCAAAGGGAAAAGTGGTATTGCTGATTGCCGACACCCGACACAATTTCGACATCAGAGAGTTACAAAATAAAATGCACATTAATTTTACATTTTAAAGTGTCGATCCCCGACCTTCACGCCGGAGAGATACGATGTGATGAGATGTTTTACCCACGGATCCGTTAGGTAGGACTCATTTAAAGTGTGAATAATATTGCGGATCACACATTAGTTGCTGATCCATGCGCAAATCAAAGGGATCCATTTTAACTTGCCGATACAATGCATCTGCCTCCACGCCTCCGTCGTCAACAAGTTAGGATTTAATTGCGGAGAACCGACGGTAGTTATATTTTGAATTGCATTTATTAGTCGTATTAAATGGTTGATACAACAGATAGAGTCTCTCCAGTTATATGTTTTCGAAGTCATTATGCATGATCTTATTCTGTGTGACAAAGATTTCAGAACAAACAGAGGAGCAGGGCCAACAATCTGGATAAGTCGTCCAAAGTTCAGTAAGAATTAGACAACATTTTTAGAAGGCATTACAGGTATGTATCCACTTGTGGTGTTTCACGCTTCAGTTTATGAGTTCACAACCCAACGCTACTCTGTTTACATGTTTAAAAGCCGTTTTAATTGCAGGGACAATGCCTCCGAAGAAACCCTCTACCAAGAAATCACCAAGAGCGCCAAAGATGAAAGAAGTAGAAGTAGGAGAGGGCTCCTCCCCAACAGTTGCAAGACAATTGGAATTCACTTCCAAGATGGTGCCCATCATTAAGACAATCATCAAGAAGGCCTTTTTCTATCCCCCAGTCCTTAGAGACACAAAGACAAACATTGAGGCCAAAACATCATTTCCTCGCTGGGAAGAATTATTTAATAAAATCAAGAAAGAAGAACCCCTTGAGTATACCTTGCACAACGATCTTGATACAAGGAAACTTGATGATGATGTCCTCCCAAACATTCATAGGGATTATCTACACATGGTGGCAAGATGAAATCCAGTGCTTCCTTGCATCGATCTCCTAAAGTGGTTCATTGACCACACTAACACGCATAAATGTTTGATTAATGATGATAACGGTGAATGTGTCGGGGTTTTCCTGCCAGCAGAGGTTCAGAGCTACTACAAGCTCATGGAGCTTGAAGAAAAGCTGAGCACTGAGTTCGTTCTGAGTTTCTATCCATCACATGATACCAACAAAATCACGATGTCTTGGTGGAGAGAAGACAAAAAATTCACGAAACGGACTGCCGGCTGGTACCCAACGACCAATCTTAGGGAATTATACATATATGTTATGGTGCTGCTCTGTAGGTTGCATGGGGAGAAAGATTGATCCCGATTCTCAGAGGTCTGGATGCCTCTAGCTTATATAGTCGCCATTTTAGGCACATGCTTCAATTGGGGTGCCATCATCTCCAAATAGCTGAACACCTGCATAAGGCAAGATCAGGTGCCAAAGGAGGGAGAAACCCCTGCCTTCTACATGGCCTTGTATCTATTGGATGTCATTTGCGCTAGGAACACTTTATCCAGGATGAACCTAAATTGGCACTCCTCAGAGCTCCCGTTTCATGTATACTTCAACATCTTATGGGAAAATAGGTACAAAAAATCCTATGCTGTTATATGTGACCAATTTATTGCATGCATTTACTTTTTTCTATTCGGGAAAGAATGCCCTAGGCTGTCAGACGAAGCAAAAAAGTTTATATCAAAATTTGGTCACTGGTATTTAGATGAGCGTGAAACTTACATCAGGGTTTTCGGTGCCACAGGAGCACCCCACTTGTTACCCATATATGTTCCCGATCAACTAGTGTTAGGAGAAATATGCTATTAGACTATTATGCAAGGATACAATGCCACTTTGGTAAAAGACAAGAAGTAGGCTTTCATACCGTATGGGTTTCATATTGGCTCTTATATGGTCAAAGACATCGCACAAGTTAAGAAAGAAGGGATAAGTAAATTGGAATTCCGGTTCCAAGCTGACCGATTTCACAAACACGACCCTAAGGGGCTGGTCCTACAACACGCATCGTAGGTATCATCCTATTGGCCTTATGCCCATGACTGGTTCGAAGATGAAATTTTCACTGAAAATGCTTGGGATTGGAATGAGGTGGCAACAAGAAGGGATGATCCTCGAGCAACTAGGTTCAAAGCTATGAGTTGGGAAGAGCAGGTGACGTCTTTGGAGCAGACAGCCCAAGAAATTCTCAGGAGATAGGAAGGAGCAGCCTCTGAGTCGAGCGAAGAAATAGGTGATCCTCAGGAAGACATTGAAGCTGTGAGAGTTTACCATGAATCCGCAGTACGAACCAGGGATTCCCCAGCTACTAATGAAGCGGATGCAGGATGATCCGTACCTTATCATAAGACCTACGATTTAAACTACTATCTGAAGCGCCCCGATGGATCAATTCCTTAATCCTCAACATCACCGGTCCTCAACATCACCGGTCCATTCCTTAATCTTTAATCCTCAACATCACCGGTCCATTCCTTAGAAGGCCAAACAAATCAACCAGATATAGGTCGGGTGTCGATAGAAACCCAAGCGCCTAACCCCCTGAGAAAACGTATACATATATATAGCGACAATGAGAGTCCGGAGCCATCTCACGACACCTCAATCCGTGTCCAAGAGGAAGGAGGTCCTGAGAATACCTCTTCCCCTGAGCCCGAGAAAATCTCTTCCCCTCATTCTGAGTTTCAAGACAAGGAGGTCTTGCAAAAAGAAACAAAAGCCGAAAGTGGCCTTGACATAAAAGGACCCAATGAATCAGAAATCAAAGCAGATCCGAATGACAAGCCTGAACCGGAGGAGACAAAGAAAGGATCCCCGCAAAAGGAAATCAATAGCTCAGTGGCTGATGAGAAAGTAAGTGATGAGTCTGTACTCGACATATCCATTCTACCTAATACTCAAATCTCCGATGGGTGACAAGTAGGAGTTGGACCTGCAAGATACAACGAGGAAGTTTGAGATTCTAATCTTGAACAAATATACACCAACGGTAGTTTGGGAAAAAAAATAACACGGGGTGATAAACAGATACCAGAGCCAATAGACGAGGTGGCAGATATCTATGCGATCACCTATGATTAGAAGAGAAAGGCCATTGTTCAAAGGACTGCGAAGAAAATAAGGATCTCGTTGGATCACTCCATCCTAGTTACTAGAGAGGATAACTTCATCAACACAACAGACTCCTGGATGTCCGAACTGATCTACGTAGGAAAATCCCTCTCAGATGCCACCTTGGAAAGAGCTAGGAGAGACTAAAAGGAACTAGTTGCCGCCCTAAAGGATCTCTAACACTTGCACCATATTGCCGAATACTACAAATGCACCATGCAGACCATTGTGTATATGAAAGGTGAGTTCATAGGAGTTTACAACGAGTTTAAGAAGGAGAGACACCTGTTAACTGAAAACATAGCTGAGTTCTAGGAGGACACTCTCATGGAACTCACAACTTGCAAGGAGATGGATCGATGGTATGAAAGGGCACATCAAACGGTAAAAAGACTCGAGTACATTGAGGCAGTCCAACAAGGCCGAGATAAGGAAAAACATGGCATTGAGGTGATAGGAGAAAGCAGTCTTAATCGCATAAAGTGTTCAACCGAGTACTGGGCTAAGATGTCTCGGGACCCACATCAAGAGATCCAAGAACAATGGACCAGGTGTAATAAGCACTGGGATACAATTAAAAAAATCATGAAGGATTCCAGGCTCCTCGAGTTCGACACCCCCGATAATTTCATTGATCTGAGCAACGTGGTCAAAATACATGCCGAACAAGATTCTCTATGGACCAAAGAGTTCTAAAAAATAGCCGATGCAAAGCCAGGGAAAGTGTGACAATTCACAGAACATCTGATTAGAGACCGAACCATGCTACAACAACTGAACTTCAGTTTAGTAAAGTACCAGGCGCATGCAGTAGACATAAGGGGAATACACGCGGCCCTGATGGAACAACATAGATTTCCATGGGCACAAACTTGTGAAAAGATGTTTGTCAACTGGACTGAATACGAGAGCAGTCATCCTTTCCAACAAGTATCTCAGGATGACTTTTAAAGAAGTTGTTAGAAGATAACACCACGTGGCGATTTTTGTTTTGTTTAAACTGCAATTAGCCATTAGTTTCGGTTAGAACTCTATATTATAAATAAACACATAGACCAATTAGCAAAAGGTCGATGGTTGTTGTAAGAACTCTTTCTTTTTGGTTGTTAAGAATTATTTTGAGACTACTACGAATTGCGAAGTCCTTCTGAACCAAAGACAAACTATTTTCATCATATGCATGTGATTGGACTTGGAGAAGAACTACTTCTTATCCTGTTTCATGAATGATGCAGTAATGAGAGAAATTAATTTTGTTGTCAAGTTATCTGGTGCAATGTTTTGATGTTCTTTTCTTTAATGATGAAGATAAATTGTTGTGTTATTATGTAATGCATGCTTATGGTAGATGAATTATTTTGCTTGCCATTATCTTATTACATATGTGATTTCTTTATGATAGTTAGTTTCTCAGACAGTAATTGGATGGTCACATGGTTAATGTATTAGTACTAGGCCTGTGGTATAGAGTAATTGTCTGCATGTTGAACAATGGTTTATCCCAAGCTTAACCTCTTCCCCAGTAGTTAAAACTTAATCCTGTTAATTGTCAAGTTGGTTTATGTTGGTTTGCATCTCTCATATCAACCCCACCCAAGAGAAAATACAGAAGAAAATTGTCCTAACTGAAGGAAGAGCCTTCACAAATAAACCCAAAGCCCATCAATGAATTAGCTGGATCACAAGATCTGGAGAACCATTCCATTTTAAATGTTGCAGAGTCTAATTGGGCCTCGGTGGTGGGTTTGGTTCCTATTGTTGAGTCAAGGGATTTGGGTCCCATCAACAGAACCAAAATACATATCAATGAGACTATGAAATATTATCCAATAAATATGAATGGATTGAGTACTAGTAATGATCTGAATATCATACCATTAGGATCTTATGATATCCTAATTGGAATGGATTGGTTGGAAAAACATCGTGCTGTTCTAGATTTTCATAACAAGACATTTACGTGTCTTGATGAAGAAGGAAAATAGGGCACTCTGAAAGGAATTCCAAGACCCATTTATATAAGAGATATTTTAGCCTTATAGTTGAAGAGATATTTCAAGAAAGGATGTCAATTGTATGCAACTCATGTGGAGGATAAATAAAATACTAAAGATCCAATTATTGGATATTTTTAATTATTGTAAGAGTTTGAGGACGTATTCCAAGAAATACCGGGATTACCAATTTACCACTAAAGAGGAATATAGATTTCTCTATTGATTTAGTACTAGTAGCTTCCTCAATGTCAAAAATTCCTTATAGAATGAATACACCAAAATTAAAGTAATTACAAATGCAACTGGAAGAGTTGTTGAAGAAAGGGTACATATGCCAAAGTGTTTCACCTTGGGGAGCACCAATACTCTTTGTTAAAAAGAAATATGGTACTTTGAGGTTGTGTATTGACTTTAGACAACTGAATAAAGTAATTGTGAATAACAAATACCATCTAGCTAGAATTGATGGCCTCTTTGATCAGCTAAGAGAAAAAAATATAAATTCAAAGATAGACTTGAGATCAAAGTATCACCAGGTGAGAATCAAGGAAGAAGACATAAATAATACAACTTTTAGAACCAAGTATGGGAATTATGGATTTGTAGTGGTGCCATTTGGATTGACATATGCACCAACTATATTTATGTGCTTAATGAATGAAATATTTAGAAATTATCTAGATAAGTTTGTTATCATGTTCTTGGATGCCATACTTATCTATTCTAAGTCATAGGAAGATCATGAATATCACTTAAGGTTGGTGTTGCAAGTGATGAGGGAATGTTAGTTGTATGTCAAGTTAAGAAAGTTTTCGTTTTACCAAAAACAAATCCATTACTTGGGGCACATTATTTCAGAAGGAGGCATAACAGTGGATCCATAGAAGATTGAATCCATTATAGGATAGACAACACCAATGTTTGTTTCAAAAGTCATATTTTAATGGGATTAGTTGGATAATACAGGATATTTATAACAAGGTTCTCTAAAACTTCTCATCCTATCACTTCTTTACAAAAAAAGGGAATTAAGTTTGAATGGACAATAATGTGTGAAGAAAATTTTAACTTGTTGAAAAGAGTTACTTACTAGTGCACCTATTTTAAATATTGTTGACCCAAATGATAATTTTGTGGTATGTACAGATGCATTCAAGGAAGGAATTGGTGGAGTCCTCACTCAAAATGGACATGTCATTAGTTATGAGTCCATAAAACTTAAAGAACATGAGACAAATTATGCCACAAATGATTTGGAGATTGTTGCCATAGTTCATGCATTGAAGATGTAGAAGCATTATTTAATGGGAAAGAGATTTGAATTAAAGACAGACCATAGTGGTTTGAAATATCTTTTTGAGAAGCCAATTTTGAATGCTAGGAAGAAAATATGGTTGTAATTTTTAAGTAAGTATGAATTTGACATCAAGCATATCAAAGGAAAATAAAATAAATTTGTTGATGCACTCAACATAAGAGTACATATCATGCATGCTACAACCATTAGTATGCATAGTTCATATTTAAAGAGCATAATTTTAGATACTTTAGTCACATACCAACATTACCTAGAGGTAAAATACATCTTACAGTAGGAAAATGTACAACAAAAATTTAAAGAATATAATATGAAAGAATATGGCGTACTTATGCATAAAAACAAAATTTATGTTCTTGGTCCCGAAGAACTTAGGAATTTGGTATTAAAATAAATGCATAATATTCCATATGTCAGACATCCTCGTTATCATAAATCTAACTTGGAACCTCGAAAAACTCTAATGAGATGGAAACAAAAACATATTTATTAACCAATATAATTTTTTACATCAGGGAGCAAAGATCCAAGTCTCAAAAGGCATCTTGAGCATAAAACTAGAATGCAATATTCAGATCTTTGTTTTTCTTCCCCTTGCTCTCTACTTTGAAGTCCTATTTATACAACTAGAAGTCAACCTTTGTCCTTGGATCAAGGAGGAAATAGGGGGGCATCACATCCTTCTTCAAAATATTTATATTTTCAAGCTTCAATCTGCAGTGATTGGTCATAAATGTACTAGCAACACATCTAAGGTAGGTGGGGGAAAAGGCCCTTGATTCTCTCCCTATGTTGGGACCTTCCTCTTCTCATGGGGAGTTTGACCTTCTTAATTAGTTCCACATGCACTTAATCATGGATATTAGACCAAAAAAGTATTAATAATTAAATTCCATCCTTAAAACTATTCATTTAGACATCATACAAAAATATCCATAATTACTATTAAACATGGTCAATTAAAGTAAGTTATTAGGTGTATCATGGTCAAAATGTATCTCTGATGGGACTTTTATATAGGGAGTGTGGAGGCCCATCATATCCCCAAACTAAAAATATTACACACCCTTGTGCAACAAAATTGTCTCTTCTTGCACTTACTGTTGTTGTCGCTACTCACTAGGTTTCTGTCCAATGTCCTGCTGCTACTCAATATTTTGCTGCCACCCACTGTTATGCTGATTTCTATGCCTCTACATGATATCCCATGATATGTACATAGTAATGTCCTTTTTTTCATAATATCCTTTGGTTTTTACTGTCTCTTCCCACTCTTCCTCTTCCTTATGTTTATTGATATCAACCACTGGTGCAACTAGAAGGAAGAGAGGGGGGTTCATCTTTAACCAAATCCACTTGGTCTTGATTTTTCTAATTATATCCTTATACCAAGGTGTTATGAGGAAAGAAACTTGTAAATCATTTTAAGAGTGAGGCTCTCTTACTTATAGGCTATGAGGCAAAGAGTGCCATCTTCTATGGAAAGCTTCTATTGCTTCCTCTCTGTTGGTTACTACTCTCCTTTACCGTATGAGTTATTGACCCAAGGTTCATGTCTTTCGGGTTTCAAAAAAATCCTCTAAAACTATCATCCCTCCTGGTAAACCAGAAGGAAACACAGTACACAGAGTGCACTGCGCAGTCTCCCCCGAGATAGATTTAAATGGGTGGCTATAAGACTCAAGTGTTTACAACCTAGGATTGAGTATGAGATAGGGGTTTATTAATCAGATCCATATACTACGAATTGTGATTGCAATATACTATTATTCACAGGTGCGTATTTATCTCTCACAGTTTAATTCCTGAACAACACAATCGTATTTCATAACAATGTATTAACTCATTCATTAAGCATAACAATTAACTGTTGAAAGAAAACAAATATATACATGCATTCATCACATTACAAAGATATTACCATGGTTCACCCCCTCCTGGGATATGTCCACAAATATTTGGCTCCTGGCTCTTTTATTATGGCAGTTTTGCATCTCCAGCGCCGTACACTTACAATTCCCTCAGATGGGTAAGATCTGTTTGAGGCAAACTAGATCGCACCAAGCTCCACAACCTGCGATCTAATCCTCAAATATTCCTTCTCTCCTCTGTTCTTAGCTCAAAAACTTACTAAAATGGTTCATAATAGTATTACATAACGCATCAACTCATACGTATTGTGATAGGATATTACAAAAGCCAAACTAATACAAAAATCTAACCAACCTCTACATGATACCTGCGTATATATATTTATATATATCGGGCTCTTCAACCATTTACAATGTATTACCAAAACCATAACTCTACCAACGTTAGGTCTTCCTCCCATGCGCTCATGTTCTTCTTCCTCCAACTGTCACTTTCCTTGTGCACGCTTTCTTGCATGCACGCGTGCTTTTATTCCTCCAGATATTACTTCTGTTTCTGCACGCCTTCTTTCCCACGATCATTCTTCTTTCCACTTCGGTCTGGTGCCAACATGCCCCCAACACTGACATGTGATTCGTCCCGAGTCACCTAATCCTTCTGAGCTTCTTCGATATCCTTGGTGATCATCTGGAACTTTTCCTTGAGCTCTGCTGCTTTTGTCAATGCTTGCGCAGTCTTCTCCTTGAGGTGTATACTACCCAAACTGCCACTTCATAGGTCAACAATCCTGCACATTGAGCCTATGTCTGTGCTATCTGTGTTTTATCTCCTTCTGCATGTGCGAGTATTTATTCTACCCGTTCTTGTAGTGGCTCTATTTGAGCCCGACGCTCCTATTTCTGTGTTTTCACAGTGATAAGTTCTGCCTACATCTTATTCATCTCCTGCGTCCCTTTGAATCGTTCTGGTATTGGTATGGTCTTCTGCCTCTGTTTGAGTTCTTGGATCATTGCATTGATCCTTTCCTCTTCCTTGTCCCAGCGTTGGACTTGTGGGTCCTCCTCCAACCTTGTCCAAATTTGCGCTACTTTATCGACCAATTCAACTGCTGTGCTAACCTGCTGTTCCATCTCTTGCAACTGTGCTCTTGCTTCCTGCTTCCTTTTCTCCTTCACATCCGATGGAGTGGTTGGTGTGAGTTGTTCGTGAATATTATTGATCTCCTTCTGATACTGATCAATTTCCTGTGCAATTTGGTCAATATTTCCTGCTACTGGGAGTTCATTTCCTTTCGCGGTGCTTGGGAGTTTCTAAAAAATTCCTCCCACTCTTTATTCCAGTTCGTTCCTTCATTATTTTTCCTCCTAAGTTTCGAGCTTGGCATGCTCACAAGATTTTTCCAGCGCCTCCCTCTTCTTTGTTGCTTGTTGTAGCTCGACTAAGTTTTTATGTGCACGAGAATGTACCTCATGGTCGACGCTAACCTGCAATTTGTGTAGTTCCCTTGATGGAATCCATGTCAAGACCAATTGGATGTGGTCCAAATCCTTCAAGGGTATCTTCCCCATGATTTCATCCATGCGCAACATGCTAGGTTTGATGTAAATCATTGTGTTTGCGTGTGGCATGGAGTGGACTGGGTCTCGTTCTTCTACCTCCACTCTTTATTTGGTCTGTATTGTCGGTGGCTCTATGCCTCTGCTGCTGCTTGATGTCTGTGCTTCCCAAAATTTCTTGAGGAACTGTCCCATTTCTATCATCTCTTTTTGCAGTTTATCCCTATGATGTGCTGCATGATCGAAATATTCTGCTAGGAAATCCTGGACCATTCTGGCGATCATTTCCCCATCGTCCTCTGTGATCATATAGTCCAGCGATGCTCATTGTGCCTTTGATTTATTGCGCGTGTCTCCTACTTGTGCGACTGGTCTCTTATTTCCCCCTGGTTCCTGTGTGATGGGGTTTGGGGCAGTCTCCTACGCTCCCTTAGCTTGTTTCAGCTATTCGTTGGTCAACTGTGTAGTCTCTTTCTTCCCCTTTTGTGTCCCTATATGCTTTGACCCTTCATCTACGTGAGTCGGCTTGGTTTGGCCCATCCTTGGTTTCTTGGGCACTAGGGTTTCTGAAGGCTGCATTTCCACCTGTTCTGCCTCTCCTTCTGCTGTTGTTTCTGGTACTTCTCGGGTAATGGCTGGGATCCTCCATTCATCAGGCCATTTGTTGATGACCATGTCTATATCACCCTCTGTGATGAAGTAGCGCATTTGTAGCCACTGTTTATCTGGATCCTGCCTTGGTTGTATCCACATTGTTTGGCGTGTGGCCTGAAAGTTGGTGATGTTTGCATATTGTGTGATATCCTTTGGTGTTATTCTCCATGATTGACTGATATATTCTTGTATATCCCATAGGTATGATTTGAATATGATTCCATTCTCCCTCTTATTCCTGGCCTGCGACCCAGATATTAGTAATAGGTATCCTTCTCCTGCTGGCTGTGGTCTGGTACAAAAAATTACATACCCTGGTTCTCTCCATCCCATGAAGGCTATTAGGGTAATCGACCATGAGTAATGGAAATCTGTGCCTAGGTCCTGCACATCCTTGCAGTCCTCTTGAAATAAGTTCAATAGATATGGCACCCAACTCATAGAGGTGCCTTCTGCGCACTAAGATGCAACTACAATGACTCCTACTGGTACTTCGTCTTTGTGGCTTTTTCTGAGCAATTTGCAGGCTAAGATATTTGTGCCCAATTGTGTAGTTGAGTTGTTGATTCGTTTGATCATTATGCCCCTTGTTCCCCTAACGGTGCCATATTTATTCTTCATTTCTTTTGCCAGCAATTTCTCCTTGGATTTTTCGTCTAGAATCAACGCGAGATCCATACCCTGGGTTGGTAAGCCTGTGATTTGTGTGATATGCTCAACAATTATGGGGACGGGTTTCTCCAGTCATATGTCCCCTCCATGTGTGATTGCTAACAACTTCTTGATGCATGTTGTCATGTACTGGCCTCTGCCAAAACGTGGTAGCTTCAACAAACCTAAGATTCTTGTTCTGTCCAACCCAATTGCCCACCGGTGTGGCTGGTTGATTGTTTATCCAAGTTGTGTTACGCCTATGGTTTGCATAAATACCCTCTACACAAGTTCTGGGAACTTGGTTTCATCTAATACGTCATGGTATGAATATTTGAGCTTCCCGACGTGACCCAGTAGCTCCAGTTCTACCTGTACTCCAACTGGTATGTGTGGTAGAAAAAATTCTACTACAGGTTTCTTGCAAGGTGAGCTCGGTATCTGAACTCCGTCTTCCTAATGCAGTGGATGGTTCGAAGTTCTAGCAACTTCCGGTTGTTCCCCCATCAACCATTCTATCCAAGCCGAGGCATTTGCAATGGTCTCCTCTGCTGGTTGACCTGAGATGCTCATTTGTGACTCGTCTGGTTGCACTGCTGCTTCCAGATTTTGTGTCGTTCCGTTAAATTCCAGGGCTTCTTCGGTGCTTTCTGGTTGCACTTCCTGTTGGGTTTCCACTTCCTCGTTCTGAGGCACCTGTGCCGCTGCTGGCGTATCCACTTTCATGGCCTCTACTTGTGTCTGCTGAATGTCATCCAGTATCGGTGTAGAGTTTACCAGTATCATCTCTGGGGATGGGATTTTGTCGATGTCGACGATATTTGGATGCTATTGTTCATTCTCTTCTAGCAGTCCTCATGACCTAGTTTGAACCTTGGTCGATCTGGCTATCTGCTGGCTTCGGTGGTTCCATATTGGTGACTGTTGAACGTTTGTTGAGTCCGAATAACTTCGGTGAGCTCTGTGGTCTCACTCTGTTTGTTCTGGATGCTATTACTCTCTCTCTGTTTTCCTTTCGCGAATAGACAAGTTTTTCCCGTGCTTGCATGTTGTATGGGCTTTCCACGAAGCTTGTCGAGGACGCTTCCTCCATTATGTGTTTAATGCATCATAACTATGGGTTCAATGCATCTGTAGTGGTTTCATACTTGCCATTACGTTTTCTTTGCCGTCTCTCATTGGGATGTTTAATGTGATGTTCCACCGGTCCTTGCCATGCTTTAATTCTGCTTAGTTATGTCCTGTCATATTGCTTTTGTAGACTTTCCATTTCCCACTTGTTTTCCCTTTGTATGTAACTGTTGTTTGTGCCTTTTCCAAATTTGTGTTTCGAACATCATATGGCCTTTCTATCTCTGGCATGCTGCACACTTTTTAATCTTGTTTCCTTTTTGTTCTCTTTTTGATTTTAACATTTTTTTTTTGCTACTGTGCGGTGGGTGGTCGACTGTCCTTGTACAGCTTTAGTCGGCACCCGTTGATCATTCCTCTGAGGTCTGTGCCTACTAAATCTCGTAAATGTACAACTCCTCTATCTGTGATAGATTTTACCTCATATGGTCCTAGCCAATGCATTCTAAGCTTCCCCGGGTGCTGAAACGACTTGCTATCGTAGAGCAGTACTAGATATCCTTCTTTGAATGTTTTCTTCTTGATGTGTTGATCGTGCCAAGATTTGTCTCTTGATTTCTACACTTGTTGATGGAATCCTTCTAAGATTCGGTCTTCCTCCATTGAAAATAACTGATTCACTCTTTTCTGTATTGCGCCTCATTCTGTCATTTGTGTGATAGCTGCTACGCGTAAGATGGGTACTAACAAATCTAATGGCACTACTGCTAATTGGCCATAGACTAGTTTGAATGGTGTGTGCCCTGTCAACATTTTGCATGTGGTCCTATAAGCCCATAATACTGTTGGTACTTTGAGGTCCCAGTCATCTCTGTTGACATTACAGATCTTTGTCAGTGCGTTCTCCAGAATTTTGTTGAAGGATTATATTGTGCCATTTGCCTGTGGATGATACAATGTGCTCTTCTGGTGATGAACTTCAAACTCTTCAGTCATCGCGCGGATGGTGTTGTTTATGAAGTGTGTTCCTTGGTCGCTCATCAAAACTTTTGGGCACCCAAATCTAGTGATTACTTGTTCAAACAAGAAGTGTGCAACTATCTCTACGCTGCAATCTTTTACTGGTGCAACTTCCTCCCATCTTGTTAGGTATTCCGTCACGGTGATAATGTATCTTGCCCTTGTTCTTTTGGATGGTGGGTTAATCGATCCCACAAAGTCTATTTCCCATTTGTCAAATGACTGTAATGCTACTTGTGGTCATAGTGGAATATCATCCCTTTTGTTGGGTTTTCCTACCCTTTGACAGACATCGCATCTCTGACAGTACTCTTTTGAATCCCTATGAATCGTTGGCCACCATAGTCCTGCACGTAGTACCTTTTGCGCGGTAGATTTTCCTGCATAATTCCCTCCTGCAATTCCCTCATGGGATTTTGCTAAAATTCTTGGTCATTCGTGCTCTAATACGCACCTTCGCAATATGTTGTCTGCGCCCATCTGTTATAGGTGTCCTACGATCAGTTGATAGTCGGCTGCGTGGACTACCAAGTTCTTCTTCTATGCGGTGGTATATTCTTGCGGCACAGTACCTGTGCTCAAGTACTGGATGATCTCTGTGAAGTAGTCATCAACAATCTATAATGAGAATAACTTTGCATCCAGAAATTTGTCTTCTAAATTCGTAGGTTCTTCTCCATTTGTGACCTTGGACAGGTCATGAGGGCCTGAATTTAGTTTTCTTGGTTTAACTATTACTTCAAAATCAAATTCTTGAAATAACAGTAACCATCGATAGATTCTCCCCCCCAACACTAGCTTCTTGACTAGGTATTTCAGGGGTGAATGATATGTAAACATTTTAAAGTGTTTTCCAAATAGGTAATGTATGAACTTCTGCAGTGCATAGACCATGGCTAAGCCTTCTCTTTCCATCGTGTTATAATTCTTTTCTAAGTCTGATAAATTTCTGCTTGCGAACACTATCGGGTGATCCAAGTCTCCTGCTCCTGGCTGTGATAAGATAGCTCCTAGTGCTATCACTGATGCATCTACATGCACATGGAATTCCTTTTCTCAGTCTGGAAATGCTAGTATTGGTGCAGTAACCATCTTTTCCTTCAGGGTATCCAGACCGTGTTGACACTCGTCGTTCCATTGATACTTTGTATCCTTCCTTAACAATTTTTCCATTGGTGCTGTGATCTGCGCATAACCTTTGATGAGTTTCCTGTAGTATCCTATGTTCCCTAAGGTTGCTCTTAGCTGACGGACTATTTTTGGTGCTGGTAAGTTAACAATGACTGTGATCTTGGCCGGATCCACTAACAAACCTTGTTTGCATACTATATGGCCCAATAGTATCCCAAACGGTGTTCTAAATATGCATTTCATGATGTTTAGTGATATTGGCATTGTCTACATCTCTCTAACATCAGTCGTAACACTTCCACATGGTTTTTCAACAGACTATAAAATGTCCAGTCATACAGGTATACTTCAAGAAACTGATGGATGAATTCCTTAAATGCTGCGATGACCACTCTAGAGAATATTGCAGGTGCATTCTTCAGTCCAAACGACATGACTGTGTACTAATAAGATCCCCATTCCATCATAAACATGTTCTTGTGTCTGTCCTCCTATGCCATCTTAATTTGATGGTAGCCTGAGAATCCATCAGTGAATGAGTAAGCTTCACACCCCCCCACATTCTCTAACACTTCATCCATGAACGATGTAGGGAATGGGTTGTGTAGGCATGCATCATTCAACTTCCTCAAGTCGACGCATATCCTGATCCCTCTTCCTTGTTTCTTGTCCTGTACTACCATCAGGCTTATCCATTTTGATTCCTCAAATGGTTCGATGATGTCGGATTCGAGCATTCTGTCGATATCATCTTTAACTTTCTATTTATATATGGGGTTTAGTCTGTAGGGTTGTTGTCTAATAGGTCTTGCTTCAGTTCTAAGTGGTATCTTCATCTCTTCTAATTCTTCGTCTATACCCTTCATCTTTGTAAATGTTGTGGGAAAAAGGTCGCTATATTCGCACAAAAATTCTATGATGCTTTCTACTATTTTCTCATCCCAGTCGTCTCCAATGCTGGCCATTTTGGACTGCTCAACTGTCCCGATGTTAACTTCCTTTACCTTGATTGGCATGGAAATGACTTTTGATTCTATGGGTGGTCCTTCCACATATATTTCACCTTCTACTTCTTTAATCTGAATATCGCATGGATCATCTTCATCTGGTGCTTCCTCTTGTACATGGTAACATGACAATAGTTCCTTGACTGTCTTTTTATTCTGCTGTTGCTCTTCTGTGATAAATTCTATTTCCAGTTCTTTGATGAATATTACTCCTCTGATTTGTTTTAGGGCTGCGTCTATCTTGGGTTTCTCATACTCAAATGAGAAAGTGATTGTGAATTTCTGTTGCAATGTCCTCCATGTTGTAGTTCCTTTGCACAATTCTTGGTTTGTATATCAGTTCATTGGTATTCCCTCTAAAGTATGTATGAAGTGATGAGGCCATTCCTCTGATGGTGTCATTTTCCATAATGTTTTTCACTTTGCCAAGTGTTCTGCTAGTGCCTCTGGTCCTTCGTATATCTATTGTTCGTTGTATTCCTATTTTGTGTCTAACCTTATGCGTAGTAGTCTCTTACAATTATACTAGTCTATGATGGTCTCTTTATGTGCGCCCCACCATCTTGCGGGTGTGGCCTTAAGTGCTAAGTCAAGTGCTAACAGTCGTTGGTTTTCTAATACTTCATCTTCATATTGTGTCAAGAATGCTTCCAAATCATTTAGTCCGTGGAAAGTGGGTGGTTCTCTGATTTCTATGCCTACCCATCTTACTACATGGTCTATTCTTGCACATCTTCACGTGGATACTTCGTGTAGTCTCTGCTGCCAGTTTTCTAACCCGATGTCTGAGGCTGTTGCACATGAAGTAATGGTCTGCCAACTGAGTACCTCATCTATAGTTGGGTTTACGTAATCCTCATCGCGCACAGTTTTTCTGTAAAATTGGACGATCTCCTCTAAGTCTAGGAAAGTGGGTTCTATGAACCTCTCCCCTTCCGATGGATCTAGTGGTGCTATGACCCTGTATTCTCCAGATTCAAATGTCATTTTCTTGGTTTTCAAATTGATTATGGTCTGGTTGTCAAACGCCCAATCCAGACCAAGCAATGCCGGGTAAGGTGTTGTGTCATCTATTATTTCAATGACTTCAAAATCTTCTTTAGTGCACACTCCATCAAGATCTACTGTCACTCCTTTAAGTCTACTGATTGGTAGGACTCTATATAGATTTGCTAGTTTTAATTGGACATTCAAGTATCCTAGTGTTGGCTCTCCCATACATCGCCATGTCTTCTTTGGTAGCACATTCACTTAGGATCCTAGGTCTAGTATAATGTCTCCCATATTGAAATCCTCAATGTTAGCATTTATTCTAAATTCCCTACTTGTTCTTCTTCTTGTGTGTAGGTGGTTGATAGTTTTTGGTTATAGCTTTTCTTCCGTCTCGCTGCTACATTTCTCTAGTATGTTTTGCAATATTTTCAAAGATGAAGGATCAATTAATACTTTCATGCATGATTGAAAAAGGCCTTTGATTTTACTTAATTGTCCCTTGGGATGCATTCCTTGGTATGATCCAGTGATGGTAGCATCTCACATTCTGGGGCTTCCTTGAATGGTTGCAAAGTTGAAGTCGACGTTGTATCCTCCTTCTGAAATTATTGTATGGATTTATTAAAGGTCTCTTTTTCTTTTGGCACATCAAACTACTTTCTTGGTTCAATTTTCTTCTTTACCCATTGGTTCTGTGCTGATTCCTGTCGAACTGCGTCAGTGCCTGTTTTCGTTCCTCCATGAGTGACTATGTTTATGTTTCATCTGTCATCCCTTGCTTCAGCTGAAATCCACTGAACATTTTGATTATTTTGGTTCCTCTTTTCCTGAATCTTTACTAGTAGTGTCTGACATTCCTTTGTATCGTGGTCTGATGCGTGACAATACATACAAGTTGTTGGTGGAAGTGGGCATTCCTGTGCATAATGTCCCGATTGCTGACAATTGTGACATGTGACTGGTCATCTACTGTGTCTGAAACCTCGTTTGGCTCGTCCTCCTCCTCGGTAGCCTGCTCGATCACCTATCGATGCATTATACTGTGGTTCCTGATTATACTGCACGATATTGTACTGGGGCTTTGCCGGGTTGTACTGCGGCTGCACGTTATTGTAGGTTTGTTGTGCAATATTGTACTATTGCTGCGCAATGTTGTATGGAGGTGGGGCTTGATTGAACTGTGGCACTGCTTGCCCAGTCATCATTTTGGCCTGTACCCTGTAGCATCTCATGTTCTCTCCTACATCAGCTCCATATTTCTACAATATTTATCATCGTGGCCTAGTGATTTGCAGAAGGTGCAATATGAATTCTTTGGAGATGTTTGGTATTTCTGCATTATCGTCCAGTGATAAGTGTCATGACCCAGTTTATTGCATATTTTGCACCATAATACTCCCTGTGGTAGTGGATCTAGCATACATGTTTCCATATATTGCGCAAATGTTGGGAATTCATTCTTGTGGTGTCCTTTCGTTCGACATGTGGTGCACCAAACGAATTATCATTTGTCCTTGTTCTTATTCTGGTTCAACTAAAATGTTAGTTTCTTCAAATCCTCCTTCAATTCCTCAATAACTGGGTCCGTCTACTGGTACTGGTTCTCTTCCAATTGTAAGGATGCATGCAGAGCCTCTGCCTACGTCTAAATTTTTTGTTGTCGTAAGGGATATTTTAAGTGTGGGAGTAGTGAGTTGACAAACAGGCGCCAATGCTGCATCTTGGTCATAAGGTATTTTAGTTTTCCCTTTATTCTCTTGAATCTCTGGTCAATCTCCCACACAGACTCTCCTAGTTTCTGTCTTATCTCGATCATCTCGTTCATGTACTGATCCTTTGAGCTCAGCTTCTAGAACCCATTAATCAATAGCTTCTTAATGTCTTCTAGTGTCCTTTTCATCCCAGGGGCACTGTTTATGTCTAGAATCATGTACCAGTCTAGTGCGCGGTCTTTGATCATAATCGCTAGCTGTGTGAGTTTGGTATCTTCATCAGTGATCTGCTTTACCTCCCATATCTTTTCACAAATGAACAAATGCTTCTCAGGGTATTCTGCTGCTTCTCCTCGAAATTCTGGTAATCTGATAGTGGGATCGTGTCCTGTCATTCTGAATACTGAACCACTACCTACTTCACGTGGTGTAGATACTTGACTAGTGCTGCCTGAACTGGCTCCTCCAGTTTTTTCTCCTAGTGTATATGTGCTTCTTTCTGTCAAACTTCCTCCAAACTTCGGTTGTCTAAACGGTGGTGTTCTCTTTGGTGTATTATTCACACATGGGTTTATGGGTTCCACACTAACATTTATATGGATAGGATGGATGCCTTCTCTTCCTGTTCTTGGGCCTCTTGTCTTCCTCTCATATGTTTTTCACAAAATTTCATCAATCTTCTCCACAGCCTGGATATCCTCTACCTCTTCCTCATTGCTCGACAAGCCTTCCCTCGCGACTATGACTCTCTTATTGGTATTTACCTTATATTGGTAGGGTACTCTGCTACACGTCATTCCTGGTGACGCCAAGATCCACTTGATCTGGTTGTCATCCATCATGATCGGGTCCAAGGGTTCCTCCTCCTTCTTTCCTTTATCCTTACCTTCTTCCATTTATACTCTCTCTGTCAATGTTTCCCCCCTTCCCCCATGTACGCAGGGAAGTTTAGATGTCTGATTCCATTGTTATTACACCTTTGTTATATAGCAATATATTAATAGAAGTATACCAGGATTGAATGTACCTTCCTCGAGGTCCACGTAGAAATTCTTGTTCTGCTGCGCTATATGACTTCGCTGTGTCAACTGCAAATTCGGTGATGAAACCTACCACAATACTATCAAGCCAAAATTCTACTGCGTGGGTGAATTTGTTGTTCACCTGCTGTAACTTCTCAATCTGTACTGGGGTCCAATATAGATGTCAAATCTGGTTCGTCGTGTGGTTATCCTTCAACCTTAGTATCCACTCCTATAGTAGATGCGGAAAATCACAGAAAAAGACTTTGTGTAAATCAGTAAACACGTATTTGTTCAGATATTTGCGAGGTGTGATTCTAGGGTTTCTATTGTCTTTTTGTGCAAACTCTAGCTATTTGGTTCTCAACCAATCTTTGATTTCTACTTTCATGGGGTTCCAAGGTCTCAACATACCCTTCTAATGGCTCGTTGATCTTCTTGTTTCTCTAATTATTTTCTCATTCAATCTATCTCATCTACTCAGTCCTCTCTTGTTACTATTAACACAACAACATAACCATTTGTTGGCTACTACTCTCCTTTACCATCTGAGTTATTGACCTAGGGTTCATGTCTTTCGGGTTTCCAACAAAGCCTCTAAAACTATCGGCCCTCCTGGTAAACCAGAAGGCAACATAGTAAACAGAGTGCACTACACAGTCTCACCCGAGATAGCTTTAAATGGGTGGCTATAAGACTCAGGTGTTTACAGCATATGATTGAGTATGAGATATGGGTTTATTAATCAGAGCCATATACTACGAATTATGATTGCAATCTACTATTATTCATAGGTGCATATTCATCTCTCACAGTTTAATTCCTGGACAACACAATCGTATTTCATAACAATGTATTAACTCATTCATTAAGAATAACAATTAACTGCTGAAAGCAAACAAATATATACATGCATTCATCACATTACACAAATATTATTGTGGTTCACCCCCTCATGGGATACATACATAGAGATTTGGCTCTTGGCTCTTTTATTACGGTAGTTCTGTATCTCCAACACCGCGTGCTTACAATTCCCTCAGATGGGTAATATCTGTATGAGGCGAACTAGATCACACCAGGCTCCACAGCCTGCGATCTAATCCTCAAATCTTCCTTCTCTCCTTTGTTATTAGCTCAACAACTTATGAAAATGGTTCATAATAGTATTACATAACGCATCAACTCGTACATATTGTGATAGGATATTACAAAATATGAACTAATACCAAAGGAGAACCAACTTCTACATGATAACTGCGTATCTATATTTATATATATATAGGGATCTTCATCCATTTACAATGTATTACAAAAACCTTAACCCTACCAACGTTAGGTCTTCCTCCCATGTGTGCGTGCTATTCTTCCACTAGCCATCGCTTTCCTTGTGCACGGTTTCTTGCATGCACGCGTGCTCTTCTTCCTCCAGTTGTTACCTCCATTTATGCACACTTTATTTCCCACGATCATCCTTATTTACTCTTCGGTCTGGTGCCAACACTCTCCCAAAAGCCTCAAGATGTATTCCATATGTCCCATTTCTTCTACCTATTTTTCTACCCAAATTGGAGCTACATCTTTGTTTGAGGAAATGATGATGTGACTAGTTATGACCTCTCTTGGTTTTTCTACTTCAACCCTAATCCATAGTGGGTTGTGAGGTTCCTCCTCCTTGTACCTGATCAACTCTGCTGCCCTCAATTATTCATGCCTCAACCATGATGCAAAAGCCATAATTTTAACATCCCCTACATATGGATTTGGGTTCCATTTATAGGGGTAAGGGAGGACCATATTGTGCAAATAAAATTCACACATCCTGGCTTTCTCTTCCATACTACAACTATGATAAGTGTCTAGGAAGTCCTTCGGTGTTTCAATGTGAAACCTTACTTGTTGGGATAGACTTGAAATTTGATTCTTATTCCATTGTTCTTTGATGAACAAGGCATACACTCTAGTTGGTTATCTATAGTACAACACCTACATGGATACTGTTGGATTAATGAGAGGGGGGTGAATACGTAATAGAGAAATCTAATCCTTTTTAACCATACACTGCAAGTGTTATATCAATGTATCATTATCATCCAATATTTGTAGAGTAAATAAACAATGAACAAATGAACAATCATACACATACACAATACACCAATGTTTTTACGTGGAAACCCAAAGCAGGAGAAAACCACATAATGCTTTTTCTAAATGTCTTGAAGAATTACATTCATTGGAAGCTCCAACTTACTTTGTTTTCCATATGCAACTGGAAGGAGGCTCCAACCCCCTAGTTTCTCAAGCTACAACCTGAGGGAAGCTACAACCTAAGGGAAGCTCCAACTCCCCAATTCTCTGGTTACAACTAGAAGGAGGCTAAAACCCCCTATGTTCTTTGACTACAACCAGAAGGTGGCAAAAAAACCTGTCCTTTCCCCATCCAACCGCCCTGGTATATAATTATAATGATGGAACCACTTTCACACTATCACTGTGAGATATAATGATGTAAATATGTACCAATCAACCTGCACCAAACAACCTGTAACCTGAACCATGCATAGACCATGCATCAATTTGTACCTCAACCTGTAATCAACCTGTACCATAAAAAAGTTCATCAACCATGCACCAACCTATACCAAACAACTTGTAATCAACCTGTACCATTAATAAGTGCATCAACCATACACCAACCTGTACCTCAACCTATACCATGAATAAGTGCATCAACGATGCACCAAACCTATACAAATAAACTGTCACAACAACCTGTCCAAACAACTTATCACAACAAATTGTATCATCAATCTTATCAACCAAATCTGATCTACTCACCAAGATCAATCACCAAGACAACTCTCAAAGATTTTCATCAGCCAAGCATAACACAACTCATAATCATCACCAAGATCAATATGTGCTTCTAATAATATACCAATACAAGTATGCTACATCATCCATAAACCATGTGTCAACAATACGAATAACAAGTTCCTCCAACCATGTACCAAGTATGTACCAATCATGTATCAAATACTCATCAACTATGACTCATCAAGATCTACCAACATCATCAACTATACACCTCATGTATGTGCCAACTCATCAACTACTTGTCTCAACCATGTACCCAACATGCCCCTCAACCAAAATCCCTCATCAATTTCATCATACAAATATGATTTGTAACTATGTAATAGACTTGGTGTATATGATCACATAACTAGAAACCTTCCTTAACTTTAACAACAAGAGAATAACATTTTCATCAAACTTTACTTTAGTCTCACATGACTGGTTTTGGATTAGTCAACAACCCTAACTTGAAATAATAATAACTATGTACCTGTAATGAATAAAGATATGAAAATAGTACACAATGTTCCTCAATGTGTTTTATGAAATTCCTCCATGTGTCACTAATTGGAACCTCTCAGAGAAGGAGTTATAGTAAAAATGACATACCTTGTTGAATTCTATCTTATTCTAGAGAGCGAACTTATAGAGCGTGCCCCGCACATAATATTTGTTGTATGGATCTGAAAATTGTACACAGAATACTAAAGACTGTACTCTAACCAACACATTTTGTCTTATTTAATTTGGATCTGTTATGAATAAGTGATGACGTTTTTAAACGAAACACCTGTTTTAGACTAGTTTCAGGACTAGCCACAAACCCTATTTTCTACAGAGTGTAACTCCAAAAATACAACGACCCACAAGATAAAATTTGTACCAAAAGTACTTGGATATGTTTCCTCATTGGAATCCCAATTTCACGGTTTGAATCATTGTAGAATTTTTTTATTGCGAAAATGGTGAGATGACCTGTAAATAACATACCTTAGAAAGCATCATCAAAAGAATTTATCCTCCCTTGAATTTCAGCCTTATTTACTTCACCTTCCCTCTGAAATTTGGCTTATATATTCTTTGGTTTACATATTCAATATTCTCAAGTATGATTAAAATGAGAGAGCCTTGCCTCTTATTTATACTTTCATGAAGCTTCCTCAAGGGGTTACCTTTTAACCATCTTAACCCAATTTCCTTATTTTAGGGCTAACCCACTTCTAACCACTTTCCATAATTAGGGAGTTCTCCATTTACTTTATTATTTAAATAATCCTCCTTGACTTTGTCACTTCACTTTATTATTTAAATAATCTTCTTTGACTTTGTCACTTCACTTTATTATTTAAATAATCCTCTTTGACTTTGTCACTTCATTTTATTATTTAAATAATCCTCTTTGACTTTGTCACTTCACTTTATTATTTAAATAATCCTTTTTGACTTTGTCACTTCACTTTATTATTTAAATAATTTCTTCTTTGCAAGCACTTTGACTTCTTTGACCTTTTGGGGCTTCAATCCAACATATGAGGGTCCTCCAAATTCGTAAGGCCATAACTCTCAAACCATGAGGAGTTATGTGACATTCCAAATACCACCAGAAATGACATGACATGTACTATACATATAGAGTAGTCTTACCTGCAAATATATCAAAACTCATACCATTATATATCAAACAAACTTGGATCCATTACCCAAACCTGGGTTCTCCAACTTCACATGGACATAACTCTCTAACCGTGAGGAGTTATGTGATGTTCCACATACCAACGAAAATGGAATGATATGTAATACCCATATAGAATAGTCTTACCTTCAAATATATTAAAACAAATACCATTATATATATAAAAAACTTGGGTCCATTACCCAAACCTTTGTGCTACCAAAATTCACTACCAAAATTTTTCCAAGGGTTGAAATCAATCACTAAGGGTTGACATCAATCTACAATATCACTCTCCAATGGTTGACATCAATGAAAACCAACAATCCATACCAACTGTCCATCAACCTAAGCCAATTGTATGAAAATATCCCCTTTTGGCATTGATCGCAACACCAACATTGATGGCAACACTTAGTCATGATAACATTCATACTTATACTCCTCATCAATATTTCTATCTCTCCCCCTTTGACATCAATGGAAAATGGTATCTTCCTTTGGGGCTTCTCCCCCTGACTGAAATCTCCTTGGGCTGCTCCCCCTGTATACATGCCTTTGTGCTCTCTCTCCAATCATTTCTATCTTTCATATGATAAATCTCTCCCCATTTGTGATCAATGGAAAATGTATCTTTCCATCCGGGGCTGCTCCCTCTAATTGAACTATCCTTGGGGATACTCCCCCTGACTGAACTCTTCCTGAAACTAATATCTCAACTTGAATTGTCCTATTTATGGTGCTTCCTCATACACATATAAGACATATAATTTAAACATTCAAAAGCATTCATTTTGGAGTAGAAATTACTCCTAGTCTATGGCGAAGATACTCAAAGGCTTCTCGTGGAAGCGGTTTTGTAAAGATGTATACCACTTGTTCTTTTGTGCCAACATGCTGAACTCTGATGTCCTTCTCTGCAAACTATTCCTATAGAAAGTGATACTTGATTGGAATGTGCTTCCTCTTGGAGTGCATCATCGGGTTATTTGAGATACTAATGGCACTTGTAATATCACAATAGATTGAAATGGGCTCATCATACTCAATCTGTATATCTGTTAGAGTTTGTTTCATCCATAGAACCTGTGTACAACATGTTGCTTCTGCAATATACTTTGCCTCAACTGTATATAAGGATATTGATGATTGTTTCTTTCTTAACCATGATACTAAACACTCACCCAAGTAGAATGTTGCTCCACTGGTGCTTC
Source organism: Picea engelmannii (assembly GCA_009831015.1). Lineage (NCBI taxonomy): Eukaryota > Viridiplantae > Streptophyta > Pinopsida > Pinales > Pinaceae > Picea > Picea engelmannii. The sequence goes on from ML779591.1 coordinate 685,589, forward strand.
ATCGGTCATCAATGCAACCTACCCAATCTGCATCTGTGTAGTCAATAAGTGATAGATCCTTTCCTTTTTGATACCATAATCCAAACTCTTCTGTTCCTTTGAGATATTTGAAAATCCTCTTCACTGCTAATACATGTGATTCCTTTTGTGCTTTTTGAAATCGTGCCACATGTCCAACTGCCCGCATTACATTTGGTCTGGATGATGTCACATATAGTAAGCTACCAATCATTGACCTGCATTGCCTTTGGTCTATAGACTTTGAATCATCATCTTTTCTTAACTTGCAACTGGTTTTCATAGGAGTGGTAACTCGTTTGCAATATTCCATTTCGAACCTCTTTATCATTTCTCTGATATACTTGTTTTGAGAAACATAAATTCCTTGATTGCTTTGACATATCCGAAGACCCAAAAAGAAGGATAGTTCTCCAAGTAATGACATTTCATATCCTTTTCAAATTTCTGGCTCAACTTGTCATTAGTACTTCCAAAACAATATCATCAACATAAATTTCAATTAATAAAATACTACTTTGAGTTACCTTGATGTAGAGGTTGTTGTCTACGCTTCGCTTCCATAGTTCGTAGGGAGTTTTGTCATTATTGTTTCTGAGCATTAATCTATTTTGAATGTGAACTGTTGTATGCACTGCATGTGTCCAAAAAATATCTGTCAATTTGGAATCCATTAGCATTGTTCGAGCCATTTCCTGTGTAATTATCATCCATTATGATAATGTTCCTTTGTCTCTGAACCACTCTCTGAACCAATATATGAATCCATGCTCTCATCCACTTTCATATATATGTCCAAACCTACTACATATTATTACAAATCCATCTCTGTCCATACTGTCCAAGACTCTACTTGCGCAACTGTCCATAATGATGACCCATTTATCACTATACTATCATGAAGTCTTGATTAATCTATCAAACTGAACTTCTGCTATCTGAGTGCTTTGGATCTGTCTTCTCAAACTATGTAATATGCTCGCAGGATGATTCTTTGGTCTGTCACAACTATCACATAGACTCCCCCTGTCTAATATTCATATTACCTGGGAGTCTCTAAGACAAATGGCTCAGAACAATTCCTGCTCTGATGTGTATTCATCATCATCTTCATTGGTAGATTCATCATCTCTCTGAGCTCTGACTTATTTCTTTCTATCCATGGACTCATCTTTCACTACAATACATGAAAGTACAATCTCTTGAACCTGGTCCTTCTTTTCTTTCATTTATTTTCCAAACCTTTCTATATCTGACATCCTTCTTTTTCTCTATAGATTTTTCTTCATCTCGTTTTATTGCCAATCTTGCGATCTCTGGGACCTGGTCTTTGTTCACCTGTTCTTCCTGTTTTCTTATATCTGATATCAGTGTTCTCTTTCATGGAAGTATCGATCATGCTTCTACAATCACGAGCTATGTGTCCATAGTTATGACATTTGTAACATTCAATGTTACATGGGGCCACATAGGCATTTATTTCTTGAACATTTCTTTTATAATCCCTATAGTCTGCAACCTTCTGTCCAAAGTTAGTACAATAAAAAAAATGACCATAAAAGAAATTTGCATACCTTGGAGTGAATGATATTCTTTGTGGTGTAGTCCTTTTGAATTTTTGCCTTGACTGATCATGATCATGATTGAAGCTTCTTTGTTGTTTGAACATGGATGGTCTTTTTGAAGATGTATCTTTATTAGTTTTCTTAGATTCTGGTTGACCACGATTCCTTTCTTTGAGTACTTCTGCATAACTCTTTCTATTTTCTTCATTATTGTTTTCTAGCAACATAGAGTTCTTCTCTTCATTCTCTACAACCGATGTGGATATTTCTCTCTCTTCAACGTTCTTGTTGAGCTTGACAATTTTGACCCTTAGTGTGACAACTTATTCTTCAAGATTCTCAACCTCTTCTTCTTTCTTCATTATCCGAGACTTCATGACCTCTTCTGTTCTCTTTGCTTCTTCAAGTTGTATTTTCAATGCAATTATTTATTCTTCCAGTCTTCTCTTTTCTTGACCAAACTCTTCCTCAAGTTGGTTTAAGTCATTGGTTCTTTTCTTGAGATAATCCATCAATATCTTTTCTCTCTTTTTTGCTTCTTCCTTTTGTACTGCTATGTTGGCTTCTAAACATTTCTTTTGATATTCTAGAGTTTCTTCAATTCTTCTGGCCTCTTCTAGTTGAGCTCTTAAATTCTTGATGACCTGCTGATATTTTTCAAAACCTTGAACACTTTCCTTTTGCTTCATCAATTATTTCTTGGATGACTTGTTTTCTTCTCTTTCTTTCTTTAGATATTCAATCACACTGATCAATTTTTCCTTGTAATCAACCTCTTCTTCTTCATACTCTTCCTCTTCTGAATCTGTCTGACATGATGAACATATTTCTTCTTGTTTTGTATCTGCATCTTCTTTGGCATTTTATGAATCTGCGATGGGTGAAGAATATATGTCATGTAACTTATCCCAAAGTTATTTGGTTGATGAACATTTACCAACATTTTCTCTTACCGGATTAGGTAATCCTTCCCAGATGAATTCCATTGCTATTTTGTTATCCTTCTTCAATTCCTTCTTGGATGTAGTATTTTCCCTTTTTGAACTATCATATCCTGTAACAACTGATAGCAAAATATAATGTCCACGTTCCTATAAAAATACTTCTGTCCTTCTGCTCCACATCTCATACTTAAAACCATTATGACCATTAAACATTGGTACTCCATTCTCAAAATAATCCATGATCTCCTTCCAGTGGTTAAATTGTTTCCTGAAGGAACTAGATCTGATGCCAATTGTTGGATTACTGGGAGGGGGGGTGAATCAGTGATAGAGAAATCTGATCCTTTTTAACCATATAATGCAAGTGTTATATCAATGTAGAATTATCATCCAATATTTGCAGAGTAAATAAACAATGAAAAAATGAGCAATCATACACATACACAGTACACCAATGTTTTTACATGGAAACCCAAAGCAGAAGAAAACCACATAATGATTTTTCTTATATGTATTGAAGAATTACATTCATTGGAAGCACCAACCTCCTTTGTTTTCTAGTTGCAATTGGAAGGAGGCTCCAACCCCCTAGTTTCTCAGGATACAACCCGAGGGAAGCTCCAACTCCCCAATTCTTTGGATACAACCAGAAGGAGGATACAACCCCCTATGTTCTCCAACTACAACTGGAAGTTGGCTACAACCGCCTATCCTTGCCCCGTCCAACCGCCCTGGTATATAAGTAGAATGATGGAACCACTGTCACACTATCACTGTGAGATATACTACTCTAAACCTGTACCAATCAACCTACACCAAACAAACTATACCTATAACATGAACCATGCATCAACTTGTACCTCAACCTATAATCAAACTGTACCATAAACAAGTGCATCAACCATGCACCAACCTGTACCAAAAAACCTATAATCAACATGTACCATAAAAAGTGCATCAACCATGCACCAACCTGTACTATGAATAAATGCATCAACCATGGACCAAACCTGTATGAATAACCTGTCACAAAAACCTGTCCAAACAACCTATCACAACAACCTATCTCATCAATATTATCAACCAAATAAGATCTACTCACCAAGATCAATCACCAAGACAACTCTCAAATATGTGCATCAACCAAGCATAACACAACAACTCATAATCATCACCAAGATCAATATGTTCTTCTAATAATATACCAATACAAGTATGCTACATCATCCATAAACCATGTGTCAACAATACTACTACAAGTGCCTCCAACCATGTACCAAGTATGTACCAATCATGTATAAGCTACTCATAAACTATGACTCATCAATATGTATCAACATCATCAACTATACACATCATGTATATGCCAACTCATCAACTACTTGTCTCAACCATGTACCCAACATGTACCTCAACCAAAATCCCTCATCAATTTCATCATCCAAATTTGATTTGTAGCTTTGTAATATACCTAGTGTATATGATCACATACCTGCAAACCTTCCTTAACTTTAACAACAAGCGACTATCATTTTCATCAAACTTTACTTTAGTCTCACATGACTATTTTTGGATTAGTCAACAACCCTAACTTGAAATAATAATACTATCTACCTGTAATGAATAAAGATATGAAAATAGTACACAATTTTCTTCATTGTGTTTTATGCAATTCCTCTAGGTTTCACTACTTGGAACCTCTCAGAAAAGGAGTTATAGTAAAAATGACATACCTTGTTGAATTCTGGATTATTCTAGAGAGAGAACTTGTAGAGCATGCCCCACACGCAATATTTTTTGTATGGATATGAAAATTGTACACAAACTACTATAGATAGTACTCTAACCAACACATTTGGTCTTACTGAATTTGGATATGTTATGAAGTAGTTATGACATTTTTACCTGAAACACCTGTTTTAGACTAGTTTCAATACTAGCCACAAACCCTATTTTCCACGTAGTGTAAATCCAAAAAACACAACGACCCACAAGTTGAAATTCGTACCACAAATACTTGGATATGTTTCCTCAATGGCCTCCCAATTTCATGGTATGAATCATTCTAGAAAAAAAATTATTGTAAAAATGGTGAGATGACCTGTAAATAACATACCTTATACAAAATCATCAAAATAATTTATTCTCCCTTGAATTTCGACCTTCTTTACTTCACCTTCCCTCTGAAATTTGGCTTAGATATCTTTTGGTTACCTCAGTCACCTGTAGATATTCAATATTCTCAAGTGTGATTAAAATGAGAGAGCCTTGCCTCTTATTTATACTTTCATGTAACTTCCTCAAGGGGTTACCTTTTAACCATCTTCACCCAATTTCCTTATTTTAGGTCTAACCCACTTCTAACCACTTTCCATAATTAGAGAGTTCTCCATTCAATTTATTATTTAAATAATCCTCCTTGACTTTGTCACTTCACTTTATTATTTAAATAATCCTCTTTGACTTTGTCACTTCACTTTATTATTTAAATAATCATGTTTGACTTTGTCACTTCACTTTATTATTTAAATAATCCTCTTTGACTTTGTCACTTCACTTTATTATTTAAATAATCATTTTTGACTTTGTCACTTCACTTTATTATTTAAACACTTTCTTCTTTGCAAGAAATTTGACTTCTTTGACCTTTTGGGGCTTCAAGCCAACATATGAGGGTCCTCCAAATTCATGAGGCCATAACTCTCAAACCGTGAGGAGTTCTGTGACATTCCACATACCACCAGAAATGGCATGACATGTACTATCCATATAGAATATTATTACCTGAAAACACATCAAAACACATACTATTATACTTCAAACAAACTTGGGTTCATTACCCAAACTCGGGTTCTCCAACTTCACATGGCCATAACTCTCTAACCATGAGGAGTTATGTGATGTTCCACATACCACCGGAAATGGCATGATATGTAATACCCATATAGAATAGTATTACCTTAATATATATTAAAACTCATACCATTATACATAAAAAAAACTTGGCTCCATTGCCCAAACCTTTGTGCTACTAGAATTCACTACCGGACTTTCTCCAAGGGTTGACATTAATCACTAAGGGTTGAAATCAATATACAATATCACTCTCCAATGGTTGACATCAATGAAAACCAACAATCCATACCAACTGTCCATCAACCTAAGCCAATTGTTTGACACTATGTCTTTGTTTGGAGAAATGATGATGTGACTAGTTATGACCTCTCTTGGTTTCTCTACTTCAACCCTAATACATAGTGGGTTGTGAGGTTCCTCCTCTTTCTACCTGATCAAATCTACTACCCTCAGTTATTCATGCCTCAACCATGATGAAAAATCCATAATTTTAACATCCCCTGCATATGGATTTGGGTTCCATTTGTAGGGGTAAGGGAGGACCATATTGTGCAAATAAAATTCACATCCTGGCTTTCTCTTCCATACTACAACTCTGATAAGTGTCTAGGAAGTCCTTGGGTGTTTCAATGTGAAACCTTACTTGTTGGGATAGACTTGAAATTTGATTCTTATGCCATTGTTCTTTGAGGAACAAGGCATACACTCTAGTTGGTTGTCTATAGTACAACACCTCCATGGATACTTGATCTGGATTTATGAGTGGAATGAAATGAAACACAAATTTATAATGTTAACATAGAGACATAATGAATAATAAAAAAGATACAATAAAACTTGTCTTCTATTAAATAAGAAATATGTTGAAACTATAAAATGCAGGCTGAAACAAGCTTGCTAGAATGGTGACAACTTATCTCTGAGAAGAGATGTGATGACTACGCTAATTTGCAAGAAGATGAGTACAATGAGGCTTTGAAATCATTTTTAAAGTAAACATGAATGACAAAACCCTAGATATCCAAAAACCTGATCCTAGGAGATGAAGCGCCAATAGTCATGTGGGCCTCGTTGGGGTAAGTTGGTACATCAACTTCCTGGGACCGTCACTTTTGTATACGATCTCCATTTTAGGCACATGATAACCTGTTGGAAAGGTGAATCTTAGGACTACACATAATTCCATCAAACTGTGACTTTGTTTACGTTTTGATTGTGGCAAGTCCTAAAAATGTTGTTTAGGGCCTCAAAACAACCCCAGAAGTTTAGGACCCGAAAACTAGGAAAACACTGCCAAACTGAGAAATTGCCAAGATGAGCCAGTTGGAGTAGGTGGGTGGCCACTGATAGACATATGGACCAATCCTCCTCCATTAGGAAGCAATGGTCTCCATAATGTTGATTTCCCTTATTAGATGAGGAAATTTCTGCTGAATTTGGCCCCGGGTGAGCGGATTTCCTTTGTGTAGGAGTTGTCCTGCTTTTACAACTCGACAAAGCTGGATCCTCTGTTGGTGAGTGCCCTTAACCTATGTGTCCATGATATGATAAGTGGATCCCTGTTCCATGCAGTCAAGTTTGAGCTCTGTTGGTGTAACCTATTCTGCTATCTCGTAGGTGTTGAATAATGGTGGAAAATATGGCCGAAGGAGGTCCACATTAAATATTGGATGCAAGCCAAGGAAGGGGGGAATGTTGAGATCAGAAGAGTTATCACCCACAAACTTGGTGATGGTGTAAGGTCCATATCAGAGTGGAAAAATCTTCCGATGGGGCCCCGTAAGGAGTTCCTTCTGCAAGTGAAACCAAACTTTATATCCCACATGAAACTTGTGTGGCACCTTATGTTGATCATCGCGCTGCTTGTACTTGGCATTGGGCTTCTATAAAATATCTTGAACCTATTGGAGGATGTGATATATCTACTCAATGAACTTGGTAGATTTTTTGGCTTCATTTTGAGCATGAGACGAGTCTTCTTCAGTGGCCACAAGGGGTAGTGCAACATCCATGGGCCCCAATGGTTGAAATCCCAACCCCACCTGAAAGGGGTAGTGGACGATTGAGCTATGTAGTGCTATGTTGTAGATGTGCTGAACATAGGGAAGACTCTGTTGAGCACTCAACAAACCCTAAAAAAAAGGTCTGTGACCATTTCCTTTTTGGGTACCACTCGATCTTTTGCATTGTCTGTTTTCACTTCAGTTATGAAACTTATACCTTCACTTATCTTTTATGTTTCATGTTTGAATTGATTAAAGTTTACTTGAACATACAACAAAGAATCATATTAACTCTAAAAGGGACTTAACAACTACTCAAGGAATTGGCGACCCATAATTTTTCCCGACTCACTTAAGAAGTTCGACATCGGTGAAAGTTAGAGATGGAAAGAATCGTTTGAGAAGTCAAAGTAGCTGAGTGCCGACCTTCATCGATGGCGGCCGATGAAAGCGTTTATTTTCTACGAATAAGACTCGGGAAGGATTCTTCTAAAGACCAATCCATTCGATTTCGGTAGAAAGGTGTAAAAGTAAGCGCCACACAAATAAAGGAGTGACATCACCGACTGCCGGCACTCGAAACGTTTTCAACAATGAAGGCTCATGAATATGAGGACCCACCGAGAAGCTGCGTACCTGAAATTTCCCCGATCACCAAACCCGATATCATCGGCGTCAAAAGTTTTATCAAGAGGATATCAATATAAGTATACACTCAGATAGTCGCTGATCCCCGATCTATACACCAGAGTGATGTGACGTGACGAGACATTTAACCCCTAAATGTGTCAGGTATGCCACATTCAAAGCTAGTAGTTAATTCATGGATCACGCATTAGTTACTAATTAGTGCACGAATCAAAAGGAACCGTTAAATCTATTGATACAATGCATCTTCCTTCACACCTCCATCGTCGACCAATTAAGATTTATCTGTAGAAATACGATAGTAGTTTATTTTGAATCTGCATTCATTACTCGTATTAACTAATTGATATGACTGGTAGTACCTCTACAGTTATATCCTGTTTGAGTCATTGTGTATGATCCTATTCTGTGTAGCAAGAAATTTAGAACAAACAAAAGAGAGAAGCTAACAGTTTGAAGGAAACGTCCAAATTTTAGTGAGTATTAAACAATTATCTTAGCAAGCATTACAGGTATGTATATGCTAATGGTGTTATTACGTTCCATTTTATATATCCTCACCAACACTACTCTGTATATGTATTTAAAGGGCATTTTTAATTGCAGGGAAAATTCCTCCTAAGAATCCCTCCACTAGGAAATCACCGAGAGCCCCAAAACTGCAAGAATCAGAAGCAGGAGAGGGATCCTCCCCAGCAGTTGCAAGACAATTAGAGTTTGCTTCAAAGCCGATGCCCATCATTAATACGATCACCAAGGAGGCCGTTGTCTATCCCCTAGCTTTTGGAGACATAGAGGCAAGTATTGGAGCTAAGACAACTTTTCCTCGCTGGGAATAAGTGTTCAATAAAATCAAGAAGGAAGAATGACGCAACCCCCTTCCCTCGATGGCATGGTCGCTCTCACCAGGACCTTCTTAACTCACACAAGCCCAAAGAGTCTACAAAGTACTCTTCCACTCCACTCGGGAGCCTTTTACCCACAGTGCTCTTCTCCTTGGCGATCTCCCTTTCACCAGTCGGGAAATCGGGTTTCGCGGACTTGCGAACCTTGTGTGCACCTCCCATGCAATTTGAAAATCCGAATCCTGATCCCCGATGTCAACGGTCAACACTTATGTGTATCAGGGATTTCCCTATCGGGAAATCGACAGATGAAAGGTAGCGGTTTACTCACCTTCCAAAACCCCGAACGCCGATGTGCGATGCCACGTGCTATCCTCCACTTCTTCTCCGTGGGACCCGTCGCAACTCAGGGCTTCGTTGTTTCTCCATGCTCCCTTCGACTTCGAAAACACCGAAGTGCCGAGTCCCGTCTCCTCGGGATCTCGTGCCACCTGTCTCGCCGATGATCGATGGATCCGATTAAATCGGGAAATCGCAACTCACGATTTCGACGTGCATGCAACTCTTGCACCCACCAACCCCGATATGCCGATGCTCGATGGCAAACGGATTCTCTTGTGCACCTGCGAGTTAACTCCCTCGCAACTCCTCCGCGATCTGACGGTCTGCGGGGTTTCGTGGCTTTCCACAACAAATTCAAGTCATCGATTCTCTTCCTCTTGAAGAGTTCTCCACTTCACCAGCTTCGTCCAGTGCAACTGAAGCAAAGGGTACTACCCCTCCTAAGATTTTCCCAACTCGGGCTCCTTCAGAGTGTTTGCGCACACTTCCTGGGCTTAACCTTCAACTACTCTCAATAGTACTTGAAGTCTTTCAGGTTCTGTGCTTTCACAGTCACAACAACCCGACCTCTCTTCTCTCAGACTGACTACTGAGACTTCAATCTGACTTGCACTTCACCTGTATGGCTCGAATAACCCAACACAACTCTGGGCAAATGAGAACAAAAGTTCAACTACTTAGCCTCCTCAACGCACTCTATGCGGAGGAATTCAACTGCACTCTATGCAGGAATCTCCTGGCTTAAGCAGAGAAACAATTGAAACTCATTCCCTCATTCTCTCAGGTTTCGAACCTGATATGAAATCACATACGCAACATATAGAAGATAAGCATAAAAAGAAGCAAACATGCAAAATCATAATATCAACAACACACAGAGATCAAACACATCCATGAGATTGAATCAAAGATTTCCTATTAATTCAATGTCTATACATGGGGTTTCTTCACAAACTCTCTGCTCTTCTCTCTCTTGCTCCTGTATGAATGAGAATAATCTTCCTACAATGTTACAAAGGAGGGTGCCTATATTCTGTTTTCCCTCTCGAAAGAAAAACTGTCTAATCTACAGTTAATTCCTATCTAACAGCATTAAAACTATTAAATGCCTTCTTATCTACATTACAATACAAGTGCGCTTCTTATGAATGATTTCATTCAAATGACGGTGCAACAATCTTTTCAAAGTAATTCAAAAATGTATGTGCTGGCGCTGTCCAGCTGTTCTCCTCTTTCCACGCGCTGGCTCGCTTGATGAAGTCGTAGATGCTCCTGCATCATACTCCTCGGCTCAAAAGATTTCATGGGCTCCTGTCCATGAGCTCTCGCACACTATGCCCATGCTTTTGTATCACTGCCTCTGTTTCCTAGCTGGCATCCTCCACTGGGTGGCTCCTCCACTTCACTAGGTACTCAAAATACTGTTTTCTCCTGGTCTGCCTGCCTATTCTCTTGTCGAGTATGCACTCCATCTCAGGTTTCTGTGCCACTGGCAACTGCTTCTGCCACAAGATGACTGGTTCCTCAACATTTCCAGCTCCTGCATCTTCGGCCTTATATGGGTATAAATTTGAAACGCTGAAAATAGGAGATATCCCGATGCCCTCTGGCAACTCAAGCTCATATGCATTCTCGCCAAACTTCTTCAGGACTTTGCATGGCCCGATTTTTTTCATCTTGAGCTTGTTGTATGTTCCCCTTGGGAACCTTTCTTTTCTCAAGTGCGCCAGAACCATATCTCCAACTTCAAACTGAAGCTGTCTTTTTCTCTGATTGGCTCTGCGCTTATATTCCTGATTTTCCCTTTGCAGTCGCTGCTTCACCTCCGCGTGAAGTTCTTGCATCGCTTCAGCAAATTCTTCAGCCCTCGCGCTGCTGGTTTCAGCTTGTTCTGACTCCCTGAGCTTAGATACTCCTCTTGGCTGCGTCCCATACAAAATCTGAAATGGGCTCTTACCTGTACTCCGATTTACTGAATCGTTGTACACAAATTCTGCCTGTGGTAGGATCTGATCCCAACTGCTGTGATGCTCAGTCACCAGGCTTCTCAACAGATCCCCCAAGCTTCTGTTGACTACTTCTGTCTGTCCGTCTGTCTGCGGATGGTAAGCAGAACTGAATGCCAAGTCAGTCCCTAGCTTCTTCCATAGCGTCCTCCAGAAATGACCTATGAACTTGGTATCCCGATCCGAGACTATGCTCCTCGGCAATCCGTGCAATCGCACAATCTCTTTGAAAAACAAGTTCGCGATGTGCGTTGCATCGCTGGTCTTATGACATGGAATAAAATGTTCCATCTTCGAAAACCTATCCACCACCACAAATATGGAATCAACTCCTCGCTGTGTTCTCGGTAAACCTAACACAAAATCCATACTGATCGCCTCCCATGGTCTCTCAGGTATGGGCAATGGCTGATAGAACCCTGTGTTCTGCTTTCGGCCTTTTGAATGTTGACATATTCGGAACCTGTCAACAAACCGCTTTACATCTGCGCGCATGCCAGGCCAATAATATGATTCGCTCAACTTGGTGAATGTCTTATCATGCCCGAAATGACCTGCTAAGCCACCGCTGTGCTTTTCCTTCACCAAATTCTCTCTCATAGAGCAATCTGGAATGCACAATTGATTGCCCCGAAACAACAATCCATCCTGGATCAGGTAGTCAATCCACAGACTCCTATCCTTGAGAACTGGGTTCTCGGCTGCCTCGTATGCCTCGCCAAAGTCTGTGTCACCTGCATACATATATTTTAAATTTTCAAAACCCAAGGTTTTGACTCTGAATTTCTGCAGCAACAAGCACTTCCTGCTCAAGGCATCAACTACCTTGTTCACAGTCCCCGAAATGTGCTTTATCACGAATGTGAAATTCTGCATGTACTCTACCCACTTCGCATGCTTCTAGTTCAACTTCTCCTGTTGACAAACGAACTGCAATGTGTGATTGTCGCTATACAAAACGAATTCCTTGGGTATCAAGTAATGCCTCCACTTTTTCAATGCCTGTATGATGGCATAGAACTCCTTATCGTACGTGGAGTACTTCAGCTTTGCATCGTCCATCTTCTCGCTGTAATATGCAACAGGTCTATCATCCTGAATTAAAACCCCTCCAACAACATATCCACTAGCATCACACTTCACTTGGAAATTCTTCTGAAAATCCGGCAGCACCAGAATTGGATGCTCGGTAATCTTCCGCTTCAACAGATTGAAGCTCTTCTCAGCCTCGACTGTCCAATGAAAAACTTTATGCCGCTTTTTCACAGTGTCCATCACTGCGGCACTGATTCCACTGAAGTTTTGAATGAACTTTCTGTAGAATCTTTCCAAACCGTGAAATCTCCTTACCTCGAAAACATTCCTCGACGATGGCCAATTCCTGATTACGTTCACCTTCTCAGGATCCATCTTTAATTCGTTTGCCGAAATTACAAAACCCAAATAAATGAGTTCTGTCTGCATGAAGGAACACTTCTTCAAATTGATCAACAACTTCTCTTGCTGTAACCTCCTCATCACAATGGCCAAATGCTTCAAGTGTTCAGCCTTTGTCTTGCTGAAAATTAGTATGTCGTCCAAGTATACGACCACAAATTTGCCAATGAATTCCCGCAGGACTTCATTCATCAGCCGCATAAATGTGCTTGGCACATTTGTCAACCCAAACAGCATGACCAACCATTCGTACAAACCCTCGTTTGTTTTGAATGCTGTTTTCCACTCATCTCCCTCTCTCATCCGGATCTGATGGTATCCGCTCTTGAGGTCAATCTTTGAAAAATAATTTGCCCCGCTCAGGCAATCCATCAAGTCATCCATTCTCGGCAGTGGAAACCTGTACCTGATGGTGATTTTATTAATCGCCCTGGAGTCTGTACACATCCTCCAGCCTCCATCCTTCTTTGGACTTAGTACTGTCGGAACAACACATGGACTAAGACTCTCTCTCACTAGTCCCTTGTCCTGTAGATCCTGTACCTACCTTTTGACTTCCTCGTTCCCCTGAGGTGTCAATCTGTATGCTGCCTTATTTGGCAAGCTTGATCTAGGTATGAGGTCAATGTGGTGACTCACACTCCACATCAGTGGAAACGAACGAGGTAGTTCGTCCACGATGATATCAACGAACTCTCCCAGCAGTTCCTGAATCTCCTTCGGCAAGTCGTCCACTCTTGTGCTTGTCAGGACAATTCTCGGCTTCCTAACAACAAAGAATTGTGGATCCTCATCCTTCTCTAGATTTGTGAGAAGTTCCTTCCCGCTCATGAGAAGTATGGTACTGGTTACTTCCAGCTCCACCTTCTTATCTATCCCCGGAAGAAATGTATGTGTTTTCCCATCCTTCTTCAAGGTGTATGTGTTCATTCTCCCATCATGAACCACATTTCTGTCAAACTGCCATGGTCTTCCCAATAATACATGACAGACATCCATGGGAATGACATCACACCGAATTTCATCCCTATATTCCCCCATTTTAAAATTGACCAAGCATTGCTTTGTAACACATACCTGGTGTCCTTTTTGCAGCCATGTCACTTTGTATGGACTCGAGTGTTTGTTCGTTTTAAGCTCTAGCTTCTCCACCATCTCGGTCGAAACGAGATTATCGGTGCTCCCACTATCCACTATGACCTTGCATTTCCAGCCCTGGGTCTTGCAAGTCGTTCTGAACAGTCGACATCTCTGAGCTGTGTCCACCTCTTTCTCGGGTTTCAAAAGGACCTTATGCACTGTTAGTGACTTCCCACTTCCAGTGTCTTCATCCTCCACGTCACGCCTCTGCGCCTCAACAACGTGAGCTTTTCCTCTGTCTGTCTTCCTCTCTGGATAGTCCACGGCTTTATGACTGTCTTTACCACACGTGAAACATGTGATAATTCCTCCACGGCCCCTTCCTCTACCTCTAGTACGAGGAAATGTATTGGCATCAACGTAGCCTCCTTGCTGATCATCTTGCTATCTCCTCAGCTCAGAAAATTGCTGCCTCTGTTGTGAGGTTCCACCCCTTTCAGCTTTTCCCTGAGGTCTCTTCCAATCCTTCTCGGGCTTCTGAAATTCTTTCTGGGCAACCACTTTGCCTCTAGGCTGGCTTCAGCCTCGCCCTCGCTGTCCCTGCTTGCGGCTCAGCTTTTCTTCGGCTTTCAAAGCCATCTGGTACGCATCCTCAACTGTTTGGATGGTAACCATGCTCAGCTCATCCTGAATGTCATACCTGAGACCATTCAGGTATCTTGCCACCTTTTCATCATCACTCTCCCGATGACCAGCTCGAATGTTTAGCCTGTAAAACTCCTCGGTGTACTCCTTCACCGTCATCATCTTCTGTCTCAGGTTCTGCATGCGCCTGAACAGAGTGAACTGATAATCCCTCCGAATGAAATTCGCCTTCATCTTGGCGATCATTCGATCCTAGCTCTTGATCTTTTTCTTTCCTTTGGAACGCCTGTCTGCCTGCAGCTCATCCCACCATAAGGCTGCATGTCCCTTCAGCTTCGTGACGGCATGCCTTACTTTCTTGTCCTCCTCGATGTCTTCGTAATCAAAGTAGGTGCTGAGTGCTCGGATCCAATCCAGCAACTCTTCTGCGTTTAGACTTCCCTCATAGACGGGAATGTCCATCTTTGTCTTCGAGCTCATCCTCGAAATAGCTCTGATCAACCACTCGGTTGAGACCTCTTCTTGGTCATGTCCATCTTCCTCTTCAATCTCGGGATCGCTGAACTCTGCTGTACCAGCTCCACGCCTCTGGGTGGTCTCCATCTCTTTGAGTCTCGCCCTGAGATCTTGGATTTTATGCTCCATCTCTGGATTCCCTGCTAGCCTACCCCTTCTCCGGGCATCCCTGTCCTCATGATCAGGTGACTACCTTTCTCTTCTAGGTGACATTATATCTCTTCTGTCTCTGCTTCAAAGAACAAAGACACTCCTGCTTTGATACCACTCTGACGCAAGTCGTGAGTATCAGAGTGCTTTCCTTTCTCCCCTGCCTTCTCTCGCCTGAGATATACAGACAAGATTTCAATAGCTCTGATACCACTCTGACGCAACCCCCTGCCCTCGACGGCACGGTCGCTCTCACCAGGACCTTCTTAACTCACACAGGCCCGAAGAGTCTACAAAGTACTCTTCCACTCCACTCGGGAGCCTTTTACCCACAATGCTCTTCTCCTCGATGATCTCCCTTTCACCAGTCGGGAAATCGGGTTTCGCGGACTCGCAAACCTTGTGTGCACCTCCCATGCAATTTGAAACTCCAAATCTCGATCCCCGATGTCAACGGTCAACACTTATGTGTATCGGGGATTTCCCTATCGGGAAATCGACAGATGAAAGGTAGCGGTTTACTCACCTTCCAAAACCCCGAACGCCGATGTGCGATGCCACGTGCTATCCTCCACTTCATCTCCGTGGGACCCGTTGCAACTCGGGGCTTCGCTATTTCTCCATGCTCCCTTCGACTTCGAAAACACTGAAGTGCCGAGTCCCGACTCCTCGGGATCTCGTGCCACCTGTCCCGTCGATGATCGATGGCTCCGATTAAATCGGGAAATCAAAACTCGTGATTTCGACGTGCATGCAACTCTTGCACCCACCAACCCCGATATGTCGATGCTCGATGGCAAACGGATTCTCTTGTGCACCTGCGAGTTAACTCCCTCGCAACTCCTCCATGATCTGATGGTCTGTGGGGTTTCGTGGCTTTCCACAACAAATTCAAGTCATCGATTCTCTTCCTCTTGAAGAGTTCTCCGCTTCACCAGCTTCGTCCGGTGCAACTGAAGCAAAGGGTACTACCCCTCCTGAGATTTTTCCAACTCGGGCTCCTTCAGAGTGTTTACGCACACTTCCTGGGCTTAACCTTCAACTACTCTCAATAGTACTTGAAGTCTTTCAGGTTCTGCGCTTTCACAGTCACAACAACCCGGCCTCTCTTCTCTCAGACTGACTACCGAGACTTCAATCTGACTTGCACTTCACCTGCATGGCTCAAATAACCCAACAGGACTCTCGAAAAACAAGAACAAAAGTTCAACTACTTAGCCTCCTCAACGCACTCTATGCAGAGGAATTCAACTGCATTCTATGCAGGAATCTCCTGGCTTAAGCAGAGAAACAATTGAAACTCATTCCCTCATTCTCTCAGGTTTCGAACCTAATATGCAATCACATACGCAGCATATAGAATATAAGCATAAAAAGAAGCAAACATGCAAAAGCATAATATCAACAACACACAGAGATCAAACACATCCATGAGATTGGATCAAAGATTTCCTATTAATTCAATGTCTATACATGGGGTTTCTTCACAAACTCTCTGCTCTGCTCTCTCTTGCTCCTGTATGAATGAGAATAATCTTCCTACAATGTTACAAAGGAGGGTGCCTATATTCTGTTTTCCCTCTCGAAAGCAAAACTGTCTAATCTACATTTAATTCCTATCTAACAACATTAAAACTATTAAATGCCTTCTTATCTACATTACAATACAAGTGCGCTTCTTATGAATGCTTTCATTCAAACGATGACGCAACAATCTTTTCAAAGTAATTCAAAAATGTATGTGCTGGCGCTATCCAGCTGTTCTCCTCTTTCCACACGCTGGCTCGCTTGATGAAGTCGTAGATGCTCCTGCATCAAAGAACCCCTCCAATATACCACACACAACGATCCTGATACAAGGAAGATCGATGACAAGGTCCTCCCAAATATTCGCAAGGATTATCTACACATGGTGGCAAGCCGATCTTCAGTCTTTCCTTGCATTGAGCTCTTGAAGTGGCTTATTGACCACGTTGATGCACAAAAAGTTTGATTAATGATGATAATGGTGAATGTGCTGGGGTCTTCCTGCCATCAGAGGTTCAAAGTTACTACAAGCTCAGGGAGTCTAAGATAAAGTTTAGCACTGATTTCATTCTCAGCTTCTATGCATCGCATGATACCAGCAAAATCATGGCATCGTGATGGAGAGAAGACAAAAAATTCATGAACTGGACTGTCGGCTGGTACCCGATGGTCAATCTCAGAGAACCATACATACATCTCATGGCTCTACTCTACAGGTTGCATGGGGAGAAATATTGCTCCTGGTTCTCAGAGGCTTGGATGCCTCTAGCTTTTACAGTCGCCATTTCAGACATGGGATTTAATTGGGGTGCCATCATCTCCAAACAACTGAGCACCAGCATAAGGCAATATCAAGTGCCAAAGGAAGGAGATACTCCCACCTTCTACATGGCTTCATATCTGCTAGAAATCATTTGCGCCATGAATGCTTTCTCTGGGATGAACCTGAATTGGCACTCTTTGGAGCTCTTGGTCCATGTATATTTCAGAATCTTATGGGAAAATAGGTACAAAAAGTCCTATGCTGTTATCTGTGATCAGTTTATTGCACACATTTATTTCTTTCTATTCAGGAAATAATGGCGTAGGCTGTCATATGAAGCAAACAAGGTTATAGACAAAGTTGGTCACTGGTATTTAGACTGCCAAAAACCTACATCAGTGTTTTCGGTGCCACAGAGGCACCCCACTTATTACCCATTTATGTTCCCGACCGACTAGTGTTAGGGGAGATTTGTTATCAGACCATCCTACAAGGATACAATGCAACTTTAGTAAAATACAATAAGTAGGCCTTCATACCGTATGGGTTTCATATTGGCTTCTGCATGGTTAAAGACATCACGCATGCTAAGGAAATCGAGCTAGGTCAATTAGAATTTCGATTCCAAAATGGTCGATTTCGCAAACATGATCGCAAGGGCCTTGTCCTATAGCACACATCACAAGTATCATCTTGTTGGCCTTATGCCCATGACCGGTTCGAAGTTGAGATTTTCACTGAAAACGCTCAAGACTGGAATGAGGTGGTAGCTAGGAGGGATGATCCTAAAGGAACCAAGTTTAAAGCTATGAGTTGGGAGGAGCAAGCGATGACTTTGGAGCAGAAAACACAAGAATTTATTAGGATCCAGGAAGGAGCGGTAGCATCTGAATCGGGTGAAGAAATATGCAATCCCCAAGAAGACATTGAAGCGCTGAGAGTTTTTCAGGAATCCCTGGTATGATTCAGGGATTCCCTTGAAATTCAACTTACAAAGGGTAGGGGGGAAATATTGTACCAACAAAGATAGATGCTAATGAAGTGAATGCAAGATGACCCATACCTTTTCATAAGACCTTCGATTTCAACTACCGTCTGAAGCATCGCAAAAGAGTCAAGAGATCCTGGTTCCATAGTTCCCGATAACACCAATGGGTTAGGCAACCCTGAATCCACAACATCGCCGATCAATCCCTCAGAAGGAGGGACAAATCAACCAGAGACAGGCCAGGTGTTGATATAAACACAAGCACCCAATCCCTTGAGCACACTTATACATATATACAACGACGATGAGAGTCCAGAGCCCACTCGCGGCACCCTGGTGCGCATCCAAGAGGAAGAAGGTCCCAAGAAAACCTCTTCCCCTGAGCCCGAGGTTCAAGACAAGGAGGCCTGACAAAAGAAAACATAAGCCGAAGGTGGCCTCGACACAAGACAGTCTGACGAACAGGAAGAAAAAGCAGGTCCTAGTAATGAACCTCCACAAAAGGAAATCGACAATTCTACGATTGACAAGAAAGTAAGTAACAAGTCTATACCCGACAACTCTATTCTTTCGAATATTCAAATCCCCAATGAGCTACAAGTAGAGGTCAGATCTACAAGGCAAAGCGAGAAAGTTTGGGAACCCACTCTTGAACAAATATACACCACTGGGAGCCTCAAAAACAACCTCACATGGGGCAATCAACAGATACCAGAGCTGGTAGATGAGGTAGCAGACATCTATGCAATATCCTATGATCAAAAGAGAAAGGCCATCGTTCAAAGCACTGGAAAGAATAGAAGGATCACCTTGGATCACTCCATCTTAGTTACCACAAAGGAGAAATTAATCAACATAGTAGACGCTCGTACATCTGAACTAATCGGCGTGGTAAAATCCCTCTCTGATGCTGCCCAGGATAGATCCAGATGGGATGAAAATGAATTAGCCACCACCCTAAAGGAGCTTGAGCACTTGCGCCATATGACCAAGTACTACAAGAATGCCACACAGACCGCTGTGTATTTGAAAGGCGAGTTCAACTGAGTTTACAATGAGTTCAAGAAGGAAAGGCACCTATTAACCGCGAACATAGTCGAGTTATAGGAGGACACTCTCATGGAATTCGTAATGTGCAAGGAGATGGATCGATGGCATGAAAAGGCACAACAAGTGGTAGAGATACTTGAATATATGTAGGCAGTCTAGCAGGGTCGAGAAAAGGAAAGACATGGCATTCGGCTAGTAGGCAAAAGTAGTCTTGACCGCATGAAGAGATCTGCCAAGTACTGTGCTAAGATGTCCCGGGAGCCACACAAGAGAAATGGGCCAAGTTCTAGAAACACTGGGGTAAGATTAATAAAGTAATGAAGGATGTCGGTCTCCCTGAGTTCAGCACCTCTGGTGAATTTATCAACCTGAGCGACGTGTTCAAGACGCATACCGAACAAGACTCACTATGGGCTGAATAATGCACAAAGATAACCGATGCAAGGCCAGGGCAAGTGAAACAATTCGAAGAACACCCGATCAGAGATCAAACCATGATGCAACAATTGAATGCTAGTTTGGTAAAGTATCAAGCACATGCAGTAGATATCAGAGGAGTATATGTAGCCCCAATGGAACAACACAGTTTCCCATGGGCTCAAACCTGTGAAGATCTGTTTATCAGTTGGTCTGAATATGAAAGAAGTCACCCTTTCCAAGAAATATCTTGGGTGGATTGTTAAAGAAACTGTTTGATGGTAACGCCACGTGGCATTTTTTTTTTTTGGCTCAAACTATATTTAGCTGTTAATTACAGTTAAAATTTATATTATAAATAGAGACATCGAACAATGAACAATGGTTGATGGTTGTTGTAAGAACTCTTTCTTTTTGGATGTTAAGAATTATTTTGAGACTGCTATGAATTGAGAAGTCCTTCTGGACCAAAGACAAGCTATTTTCATTAGATGTATGTGATTGGACTTGGAGAAGAACTACTTCCTATACTGCTCCATGAATGATGCAGTAAATGAGTAAGAGCAATTAATTATATTGTCAAGTTAGCTGGTGCAATGATTTGATGTTCTTTTCTTTATTGATGAAGATAAATCATTGTGTTATTATGTGATGAATGTTATGGTAGATGAATTGTTTTTCTTACCATGACCTTGATTACATATGTGTTTTCCTTTCTGTTAATTAGTTTTCTCAGACAGTAATTGGATGCTGTTTTGGTTAATGTATTAGTACTAGGCCCTTTGGCATAGAATCACTGTCTGCATGTTTGATCAATGGGTTATCCCAAGCTCAACCTCTTCCCAGTAGTTAAAAATCAATCCTGTTACTTGTCAAGTTGGTTTATACTGGCTTACATCTCTCATACCAGCCCCACCCAAGAGAAAATACAGAAAAGAACAGTCCTAACGACTAGGAAGAGACTTCACAAGAAAACACAAATCCCATTGATAAATTGGCCGGATCGCAATATATGGAGAACCATTCCATCTTAAATGATGCATAGTATAATTGGGCCTCGGTGGTGGGTTTGGTTCCTACTGTTGAGTCAAGGGATTTAAGCCCCATAAATATAATTGGTGCTAGAAGGAGGGCCTAAGAATGAATGGCTGAGCATATAATTTATATAGTATTTCTAACAGCCTACAGATTCGTAAAAGTCCACATGCATGGGTAGTCATTCAAAATATAGACCACACTTACTGAGTACTCCCAAAGTGTGTAACTCACCCCAGCCCGAGGAAGAAACTTTTCACCCTGAAATAACTTACGCCCTTCCTCACGAGGAAGTGAATCAATTTCGGAGAATCACTAGAGCCTACGCCTGGCAAATCGACACATTGTCCTTAGATCCCATCCTCCCTCTAAGAAAACAACAAAGAATACCAGTGGTTAGCACTCCCGAAAAAGTTTTTGTACACTCTGTAGAAGACTTAACATATTTTGCGATTACCGAAATCAAAGAACCTCTTAATCTAATACCCAAAACGCTAGCCACCAAAATCTCTGAGCCAAACGATTTTTTGGAGGAAGAGGAGCTCAACTTGGATTCCGAAGATATGGAAGGTAATAATGATCATGAGGAGGAAAGGAAAATCCCACTTCAAGACAACCAACCTTGGTTGGACGAAGACACCGTGACCGTCTCGGGACGAGTACATAATCTTCCCTGGCACCCGGAAAAGCTGCTCCCCAAGTACGATCTTGAAACTTCAGGTTTACATGAAGATCATATCAAGAAGTTCATACTCATGATACGTCTTATGAATGTTCAACATGAAGACATAATTTGTAGGATTTTTCCCTACATGTTTGAAAATTCGGCTTCCACATGGTATTTTAATTTGCTAGTAGGATCTATAACCAGCTCGACTAAGTTTCAAAAATATTTCCTAGAGAAATTTGCAGAAGAAACTACTACGAGAGCCTTGATGGATGAGTTGTTTGCGACCACCATGAGCCCAAAAGACAGGGTCAAATATTTTAATAAAAGATTCACAACCATCTTAAACAAATTCCATCCCGCGGTGAAACCAACTCAAGAGTTGCAAATAGAGGTTTATGCCAATGCGCTTCCCGCTTCTATTTCTATGTTCGTAAAAAGGGCCGCTAAGAAAACCCTTGTGGAAAATTTTGAAGAGGAAAATATGATAGAATTCTATATGAAAGGATGTAAATAATTCCAGGCCTCTTTGATGAAAAGAGAAACCCAACCCCCTCATAGGAGAGGACTCCTTTTAACAAGACCGCCGGGGAAACCGACTGAACAAACTCCCGACAAGGGTAATGGAGATATAGAAGACCTACAACACATGGTTAAGAAATTATCAAATGAGATCATAGACATGAAGAGAAGCGTAGGGGAGGGAAACCAAATCCAAAAGCCCTATAATTCTTTCCTTAAAAGAAACTAGCCCTTCAAAGAAATTGAACCTTCCCCAACCAACTTAAACATTGACCTAGGGAATGTTGCACCTGATTATTTCTATAATTATCACCAGGAGAACCACTCTGAAAGAGAATATCCTCAATGGGTCCATGCCATGAATTTAATGGCCAATCTTTTTTTGGACAAAGTCTCCCTTACCGAGCAATAAAGCAGTTCGACCATAAATATTGCCGATCAGGAAGAAGTTGACCCACCATGAGACACAAGCATGTTGATATGGGATCCCGACGTGATCATGCCTTTGGATGATCTGTTTGAGTCTCAAGAACAACCCACAAAATTGTTGGTAATACAAACACATAGTAAGGGTCAACCCGACTCAAAAGATATCGATGCCACCAGGGCCTCGCAAAGTAAGTTGACTCTCGATCGCCGCCGATAAAAAGATTATAACATCCATACCCAGAAATATCCCAAACTGGATTACAACATAGTCGAAGATTTGAAGAAGATAAAAGATAATATATCAGTTATGGACATATGTAGGATTCCTCAGCAGAAAGAATTTATGTTACAAGCTCTGAGCTCGGTAGAAGACCCGACCACAGGCAATGGTCAGAAGAAGAATTTATCCCCAACAGATCTGGCAAGAAAACCAACCATAAATAACTACTTGGAAGGTATGAAGGAGAGGCCTTTTGTACCACCTTTCCTTTTAACGTTTGAATTCTTCAATAGGAACCTTCACAATTGTTTGGTAGATTCCAGGGCATCTTCTAATGTCATGCCCTTGGTCGTTTGTAATAAATTATGTGTTGTCCCTCTCAAAAGTGATAATCATGTCATAGAACTGGACAGAACCCAGTTCAAGGTCATGGAAGAACTAAAATATGTGATGATCAGGATAATGACACATCCTAATTTCGTGCAGGTGATTGACATTATCGTGGTGGATATCCTTGAGGCATATGGGATATTTTTGAGCCGAGATTGGTTTGAAAAGCTAAGCAGATATTTTAGTATAGACTGGGCACACCTTTGGCTACTGCTAAAGGGATACAAGAACATGATAAGAGTCAATAGGGAGAGATATCTGAGGCATATGGTCACTGATCTAGAAACCCCAAACAAACTAGCCTCTACTGATTTCCCCATATTGGGAAATTATTCCTGTGATTCTCACTTCAAAAACTTTTCTCCTCTCCTATCCAATGTTCCACTTACCCAAAACTCCAAGATGAATTTTCAAGAGGAATCACCGATGCCAATAGAATATTCTCTCTTCTGTCAAAACCCTGTGCTAGGACATGTGGGAGAAAAGATCGGGAAGAAAAACATTAATGATGGTAGAGAAAGGAATGATTGTCGTTCACAAATTTGGACCCTCTATTTTGATGGATCCAAATCACAAGAAGGGTCAAGAGCAGGGTGCATCCTAATCGATCAGAAGGGTAAGCATCATTTCTTGTTCTATAGACTAGAATTTGAGTGTACCAACAACACTGCTGAGTATGAAGCTCTAGTACAAGGGTTAAAGAAAGCCATAGATCTGGATGTCAAGGAACTGGAATTTTTCGAAGACTCTGAAATTATTCTTAGACAAGTGAAAAATACTATACATTGCAATTCACCTCATCTTAAGAACTACCAGCAGGAGGTGTATAGGCTAATAGAACGCCTTAAGGCTTTCAATATCACTGCAATTCCTAGAGCAAAGAATATTCTTGCTGACTCCTTGGACACAACTACTTCTAGACTATCGCCTTTAGAATATTAAGAAGCCTCCCGATTCACTGTAGAGATTCTCTACAAACCGTCGGTACCTAATAACATTTCTAATTGGAAAGTCTTTAAGGAAGATGAACATATCATAATATTCTTAACCAACCAAGACAATTTCAAAGATCTCGCTATTGACGATGAAGAGTTCCAAGAGAACTAAATAGAAATCAATCCTCGGTCAGAAAAACATATGGATAGATCAAAGGCTCACACAATCCTGAAGGGGATAGCTAATCTAGAGAATCTATTTGATCTAAAGGAATGATTCAAAGGCCCAAAAAATGAAAAGACTGGTAGCTCTTGTCCCCTCCATGAAACTGTAAATCTTGGAACCCCAGAGAACCCAAAGCATGTGAATCTTGGAAAAACTGTATCTAAGGAAGAGAGGAGAGACTATCTTATATTATTTAGACAATACCAGGATGTCTTCGCGTGGTGCTATAAGGATTTTAAAACATATGATACCCGCAGTATTCAAGACACCATCCTGTTGAAACCCGAAGTGAAACCTTTTCAGCAAAAGCTCTAAAAGTATCACCCATCCCTAGAACCTCTCATGTATTAGGAATTAAGGAAGCTTCTAGATGCAAAAATAATTTTCCAGGTTAGGCATTCCGCATGGGTAGCAAATCTTGTTCCTGTGAGGAAAAAGTCGGGAGAGATCTGACTATGCGTAGACTTTCAGAACCTCAATAGAGCTTTAGAAAAACACAATTATCCCGTCATGCCGATGGAACAACTCCTGCAGACCGTGTCGGGCTCATATATTTTCTCCCTACTAGCCGGTTTCTCAGGCTATAATCAAGTGTTGGTTTCAGAGGAAGATCATTTAAAAACCACCTTCTGAACCAAATGGGGAACCTTTTCTTAGAAATGCATGCCTTTCGGGTTAATCAACGTAGGAGAAACCTTCCAAAGGGCCATGGACATGGATTTTTGGGGACTTATTAATAAGTGTGTGGTTGTGTATTTAGATGACATAACAGTGTATTCAAAGAATAGAGAAGAGCACATCCAACACTTAACTCAGATTTTTGAGAGATGCAGGAAATACAGTATATCACTGAACCTTAAGAAAACTATCTTCGATGTCAAGGAAGGTAAGTTGTTAGGCCATATTATATCTCAAGTAGGGATTAACATAGACCCATAAAGGATTAAGGCCATAACTCAACTCCCGCTACACCATAACAAGAAATCTATGCAGTCATTTTTTGGGAAAATCAATTTGTGAGGAAATTCATTCCCAATTTTGTCGAAATCATCAAACCCTTACAAAATATGATTCTCAAGGATGTCGAATTTAAGTGGGATTATGAGGAAAAATACACTTTCAACAATATCAAAGCTGCCATATCCCGGGCTCTGATGTTGAGAAGTCTCGATTTCAATAGAGACATTTTCCTTTATACTTTCACCTCTGTCCAATCGCTAGCTGCAGTTTTGACTCAGAAGGATGATGAAAACAATGAATCTCTAGTGTCATTTATGAGTACCAATATTCAAGGAGCTGAGCTCAATTACCATGCCATAGATAAGAAGGCCTATGCGGTCTATAAGGCAGTAAAGCATTTCAGGTCTTACATCCTCATGAATCACACTAAGGTGATTGTGCCACACGCTGTGGTACGATCCTTGTTTAACCAACAAGAAATGGGGGAAAGAAGAGGGAACTGGATGGCAGTAGTCCAGAAATTTGATCTAGATATAAAAACTACCAAACTGGTACAAGGACAAGGTTTGTGCAAGCTTGCAGCCAAAGCCCAGGATCGAGCAATTGAAGATTCCGGGTGGGAAAATGAAATAGCACTATGGTGTGGCGAAGTAGCATACATCTCCCCAGGACAAGGCTCCTGGTACAAGGATTTAAATTATCTTCTACATCACGAGACTTGTCCCGAGAATCTCAACCCTAGGGAAAGGAGAGACCTGAGGTTAAAATCTACACAATATCACCTTATAAATTTGGTGCTCTTCCAGATGAACTATGATGGGGTACTATTGACATGTCTCGAACAAGAAGATGATGAAAAAGTGCTAAAAAAACTCCATGACGACCCTGCCAGAGGACATTTTTCAGGAAACACCACCGCTCTTAAGATTCTGAGAGCCAACTATTACTGGCCCACCTTGTTCAAAGATGCTCATACTTATGCTAGGAACTACAAGACTTGTCAAATAAGCACTGGAAAGGAGAAAAGGGAAACAATCCCACTTCAACCTGTGAGTGTCTCAAGGCCTTTTGAGCAGTGGGGGTTGGATATCATAGGAGAAATTACGCCTAGCTCTTCAAAACTGCACAAGTACATTCTTACTGCCACATACTATTTCACAAAATGGGCAGAGGCCATCCCTCTGACTCATGTAAACGAGAAGGTGGTAATCCAATTTATAGAACAACAAATGATCACAAGGTTTGGGTCCCCTCTATTTTGGTCTTTGATAATGCAAATTACTTCTCTTATACCCTATTAACAAAGTTTTCTCTGGACAAAGGAATCATAATCAAGTACTCTGCAAATTACTACCCTCAGGGAAACAGTGTGGCATAATCAACTAATAAGAACCTGGTAAGGATACTAAAGAAGACGGTTACAGATAAACAAAGAAATTATCATAACCAACTTCATAATTCCCTATGGGATGATAGGTTCACATCCAAAGAAGCCATACAAAATTCCCCATACTTTTTGGTATACGGGCAAGAAGCCATCCTCCCAAACGAGCTCTATCTGCCATCTCTTCAATTGGCCCAAGATTCCGACGAGGAACCCTCATCGGCCATGCAACAAAGAATCAATACTCCACTCATGCTGGAAGAAGAGAGAGACAAGTATAAGTCATGGAAATTCCTAGCTCACCAATAGATAATAAAACGGTGGTTCAATAAGCATAAGGCTAAATAAAAAAACTTTGAGGTAGGAGACTTAGTCCTGAAGTGGGAAAAAGAAAATGAACCAAAAGGGAAACATTCTAAGTTTCAAAACCTATGGCTTGGACCCTTCTAGGTGGCTGAGAAGATTGGGGCAGGAAATTACCGGTTGCAGAATCTGAGGGGGGGAACCTGATGCCCTCCTGGTGAATGGCCAAGCCCTAAAACAATAATTCCAATAATAATAATTCCAATAACAATAATAATAAACTCATTTAATACGAATAAAAGAAATGTCAGAGATATCTACTTTGTGATTCAGTAATACCTTAAGGGAAATGAAAGAGGAACAAAGATTCTGCATTCGCCCAGTGAATTTCCATTTGTTGAGCACTCAACACACCCTAAAAAAAAGGTCCGTGACAATTTCCTTTTTGGGTACCACTCGATCTTTTGCATTTTCTGTTTTCACTTCAGTTATGAAATATATACCTTCACTTATCTTTTATGTTTCATATTTGAATTGATTAAATTTTACTTGAACATACAACAAATAATCATCTTAACTCTAAAAGGGACTTAACAACTACTCAAGGAATTGGCGACCCATAATTTTTCCCAACTCACTTAAGAAGTTCGACATCAATGAAAGTTAGAGATGGCAAGAATAGTTTGAGAAGTCAAAGTAGCCGAGTGTCGACCTTCATCAGCATCGGCTGATGAAAGTGTTTCTTTTCTACGAATAAGCCTCGAGAAGAATTCTGCCGAAGATTGATCCATTCGGTTTCGGTAGAAAGGTGTAATAGTAAGCGCCGCGCAAATAAAGGAGTGACATCGCTGTCCACCGACGCTCGAAACTTTTTCAACAATGAAGTCTCATGAAGATGAGGAGCCACCGAGAAGCTACGTACCTGAACTTTCCCCGATCACCAACCCTGATATCATCGATGTCGAAATTTTTATCAAGAGGATATCAATATGAGTATACACTCCGATAGTAGCCGATCCCCGATCTATACGGTGAAGTGATGTGATGTGATGAGACGTTTAACCCCTAAATGTGTCAGGTACACCACATTCAAAGCTAGTAGTTAATTCATGGATCCCTCATTAGTTTCTAATTCGTGCGTGAATCAAAAGGAACCGTTAAACCCGTCGATACAATGCATCTTCCTCCGCGTCTCCGCCGTCGACCAGTTAAGATTTATCTGTAGAAATCCGATAGTAGTTTATTTTGAATCTGCATTCATTACTCATATTAACTAATTTATATGACTGGTAGTACCTCTCCAGTTATATCATGTTCGAATCATTGAGTATGATCCTATTCTACGCAGTAATAAATTTGGAACAAACATAAGAGCGAAGCTAACAATCTGGAGGAAACGTCCAAAGTTCAGTGAGTATTAAACAATTATCTTAGCAAGAATTATAGGTATGTATCCGCTAATGGTGTTCTTGCATTCCATTTTATATATCCTCACCCAACGCTACTCTGTATATGTGTTGAAATGGAATTTTTAATTGCAGGGACAATGCCTCCTAAGAATCCCTCCACTAGGAAATCACCGAGAGCCCCAAAATTGCAAGAATCAGAAGCAAGAGAGGGCTCCTCCCCAACAATTGCAAGAAAATTAGAGTCTTCTTCCAAGTGGACGCCCGTCATTAAGATGATCACCAAGGAGGCCTTTGTCCAGCCCCTAGATTTCAGAGACATAGAGGCAAGTATTGGAGCCAAGACAACTTTTCCTCACTGGGAAGAAGTGTTCAAGAAAATCAAGAAGGAAGAACCCTTCGAATATTCCCTGCACAATGATCCTGATAAAAGGAAGCTCGATGACGAGGTCCTCCCAAATATTCGCAAGGCTTATCTGCACATGGTGGCAAGCCAATCTCCAGTCTTTCCTTGCATTGAGCTCTTGAAGTGGATTATTGACCACGTTGATGCACAAAAATGTTTGAATAATGATGATAACAATGGATGCATTGGGGTCTTCCTGCCATCATAGGTTCAGAGTTACTACAATATCAGGGAGTCTGAGCTAAAGTTGAGCAATGATTTCGTTCTGAGCTTATATGCATCGCACGATACCAACAAAATCATGGCATCATGGTGGAGAGAAGACAAAAAATTCATGAACCAGACTACCGGCTGGTACCCGACGGTCAATCTCAGAGAACCATACATATATCTCATGGCTCTACTCTGTAGGTTGCATGGGGAGAAATATTGCTACCGGTTCTCAGAGGCTTGGATGCCTCTATCTTTTACAGTCGCCATTTTAGGCACTATATTCAATTGGGGTGCCATCATCTTCAAACAATTGAGAACCTGCATAAGGCAAGCTTTGTGCCAAAGGAAGGAGATACTACCACCTTCTACATGGCTTCATATTTGCTAGACAACATTTGTGCTAGGAACTCTTTCTCTAGGATGAACCTGAATTCGCACTGTTCAGAGCTCCCGATCCATGTATATTTCAACATCTTATGGGAAAAAAGGTACAAAAATCCTTATGCTGTTATCTGTGATCAATTTATTGCACACATTTATTTCTTTCTATTCAGGAAAGAATTCCCTAGGATGTTAGATGAAGCAAAGAAGGTTATAGCCAAAGTTTGTCACTGGTATTTAGACGAGCGAGAAACCTACATCAGGGTTTTTGGCACCACATGGGCACCCCACTTATTACCCATTTATGTTCTCGACTGACTAGTGTTAGGGGAGATTTGTTATCAAACCATCCTGCAAGGATACAATGAAACTTTAGTAAAAGACAAGAAGCGAGCATTCATACCATATGGGTTTCATATTGGCTTCTCCATGGTCAAAGACACTGCACATGCTAAGCAACTCGGGCTAGGTCAATTAGAATTTCGATTCGAAAATGGACGATTTCACAAACATGATCCCAAGGGCCTTGTCCTACAACACGCGTCGCAGGTATCATCTTGTTGGCCTTATGCCCATGACCAGTTTGAAGATGAGATTTTCACTAAAAATGCTCAAGACTAGAATGAGGTGGCATCTAGGAGGGATGATCCTAAAGGAACCAAGTTTAAAGCTATGAGTTGGGAGGAGAAAGCGATGAATTTGGAGTAGACAACTCCATAATTTCTCAGGACTCAGGAAGGAGCGGTAACATCTGAATCGGGTGAAGAAATAGGCAATCCCTAAGAAGACGTTGAAGTGCCGAGAGTTTTTCAGGAATCCCCGGTACGAGTCAGGGATTCCCCTGAAATTAAAGTTACACAGGGTAGGGGGGAAAGCTTGTGCCAACAAAGCCATATGCTAATGAAGTGACTGTAAGATGACCCCTACCTTATCATAAGACCTACAATTTCAACTACCTTCCGAAGTGTCCCAAAAGAGTCAAGCCATCTTGGTTCCATAGTTCCCAATAACACCAATGGGTTAGGAAACCCTAAATCCACAACGTTGCTGATCATTCCCTCGGAAGGAGGGACAAATCAAACAAAGACAGGCTGGGTTTCATTAGAAACACAGGCGCCCAATACCTTGAGCACACTTATACAGATATACAACAAAGACGAGAGTCCGGAGCTCGCTTGCGACACCTCGGTGTGCATCCAAGAGGAAGAAGGTCCCAAGAAAACCTCTTCCCCTGAGCCTGAGGTTCAAGACAAGGAGGTCTCACAAAATAAAATAGAAGCCGAAGGTGGCCTTGACACAAGAGAGTCCGACGAACAAGAAGCAGAAGCAGGTCCTAGTAACGAACCTCCACAAAAGGAAATCAACAGTTCTATAGACGACAAGCAAGTAAGTAACGAGTCTATACTCAACACTTCTATTCTACCCAATATTCAAATCCCTGATGAGTGATAGATAGAGGTCATATATACAAGGGAAAGTGAGGAAGTTAGAGAGCCCACTCTTGAACAAATATACACCGCTGAGAGCCTGGGAAAAAACCTCACATGGGGCGATCAACAGATACCAGAGCTGGTAGATGAGGTAGCAGAGATATATGCGATCCCCTATGATCAAAAGAGAAAGACCATCATTCAAAGGAATGCAAAGAAGAGGAGGATCACCTTGGATCACTCCATCTTAGTTACCACAGAGGAGAACTTAATAAACACAGCAAACGCTCGTACGTCTAAACTGATTGACGTGGGAAAATCCCTCTCTAATGTGACCTAGGATAGAGCCAGGTGGGATGAAAAGGAATTATCTGCCACCCTAAAGGAGCTTGAGCACTTGCGCCATATGGTCGAGTACTACAAGAATGCCATGCAGACCCCTGTGCATCTGAAAGGTGAGTTCAATGGAGTTTACAATGAGTTCAAGAAGGGAAGGCACCTGTTAACCGTGAACATAGTCAAGTTCCAGGAGGACACTCTCATGGAACTCGTGACGTGCAAGGAGATGGATCGATGTCATGAAAAGGCACATAAAGCGGTAGAGAGACTTGAATATATTGAGGAAGTCCAACAGGGTCGAGAAAAGGAAAGACATGGCATTTGGCTGGTAGGCAAAAGTAGTCTTGACCGCATGA
Organism: Picea engelmannii; assembly: GCA_009831015.1. NCBI lineage: Eukaryota > Viridiplantae > Streptophyta > Pinopsida > Pinales > Pinaceae > Picea > Picea engelmannii. The sequence continues at coordinate 716,991 of ML779591.1, forward strand.
AGAGATCTGTCGAGTACTAGAATAAGATGTCCTGGGACCCACACTGAGAAATCCAAGAGCAATGGGCCAAGTTACAGAAACAATGGGGTAATATTAATAAAGTAATGAAGGATGTCGGTCTCCCCGAGTTCGACAACCCCGGTGAATTTATCAACTTGAGCGACGTTTTCAAGACGCATACCAAACAAAACTCGCTATGGGCCGAAGAATGCGTAAAGATAACTGATGCAAGGCCAGGGCAAGTGCAACAATTCGTGGAACACCCGATCAGAGCTCGAACCATGCTGCAACAACTGAACACCAGTTTGGTAAAGTACCAAGCACATGCAGTAGATATCAGAGGAGTATATGCAGCCCTAATGGTACAACACATATTCCAATGGGCTCAAACCCGTGAAGATATTTTTATCAGTTGGTCTGAATATGAAAGAAGTCACCCTTTCCAAGATATATCTCGGGTGGATTGTTAAAGAAACTGTTTGATGGTAATGCCACATGGCGATTTTTGTTTGGCTCAAACTATATTTAGCCGTTAATTACAATTAAACTTTATATTATAAATAGAGACATCGTCCAATGAACAATGGTTGATGGTTTTTGTAAGAACTCTTTCTTTTTGGTTGTTAAGAATTATTTTGAGACTGCTATGAATTGAGAAGTCCTTTTGGACCAAAGACAAGCAATTTTCATCAGATGTATGTGATTGGACTTGGAGAAGAACTACTTCCTATCCTACTCCATGAATGATGCAGTAAATGAGTAAGAGCAATTAATTCTGTTGTTAATTTATCTGGTGCAATGATTTGATGTTCTTTTATTTAATGATGAAGATAAATCGTTGTGTTATTATGTGATGAATGTTATGGTAGATGAATTATTTTTCTTACCATGACCTTGATTACATATGTGTTTTCCTTTCTGTTAATTAGTTTTCTCATATAGTAACTGGATGCTCTTTTGGTTAATGTATTAGTACTAGGACCTTTGGCATAGAATCACCATCTGCATGTTTGAGCAGTGGGTTATCCCAAGCTCATCTTCTTTCCAATAGTTAAAACTCAATCCTTTTACTTTCCAAGTTGGTTTATACCAGCTTGCATCTCTCATACCAGCCCCACCCAAGAGAAAATACAGAAAAGAACAATCCTAATGATCAGGAAGAGCCTTCACAAGAAAACACAAAGCCCATCGATAAAGTGGATGGATCACAAGATCTAGAGAACCGTTCCATCTTAAACGCTGCAGAGTCTAATTAGGCCTCGGTGGTGGGTTTGGTTCATACTGTTGAGTCAAGGGATTTAAGCCCCATCAATAGAATTGGCGCTAGAAGGAGGGCCTGAGAATGAATGGTTGAGCATATAATTTATATAGTATTTCTAACAACCTACAGATTCCTAAAAATCCACATGGATGGCTAGTCATTCAATAGATAGCCCACACTTACTGAGTACTCCCGAAGCAGGTAACTCACCCTAGCCCGAGGAAGAACCTTTTCACCCTGAAATACCTTACGCCCTTCCTCACGAGGAAGTGAATCAATTCTAGAGAATCAGTAGAGCCTATGCCCAACAAATCAACGCGTTTTCCTTAGCTCCCATCCTCCCTCGAAGAAAAAAGAAAAGCAGACCAGTGGTTAGCACTCCCGACGAATTTTTTGTACACTCTGTAGAAGACTTAATATATTTTGTGATTACCAAAATCCAAGAACCTCTTGATATAATAACCAAAACGCCAACTGACAACATCTTCGAGCCAAACGATTTTTTGGAAGAAGAGGAGCTCAACTTGGATTTCGAAGATATGGAAGGTAATAATGATCATGAGGAGGAAAGGGAAATCCCACTTCAAGACAAACAACCTTGGTTGGCTGGAGACGCCGTGGCCATCCCGGGACGAGTACATAATCTTCCCTAGCACCCAAAAAAGCTGCTCCCCAAGTATGATCCCAAAACTTTAGGTTTACCTGAAGATCATATCAAGAAGTTCACACTCGCGATAAGGCTTATGAATGTTCAACATGAAGACGTAGTCTATAGTATTTTTCCCTACACGTTTGAAAATTCGGCTTCTACGTGGTATTTTAATTTTCCAGTAGGATCTATAACCAGCTAGACTAAGTTCCAAAAATATTTCCTAGAGAAATTTGCGAAAGAAACTACTATGGGAGCCCTAATGTCTTAGCTTTTCACAACCACCATGAGCCCTAAAGAGAGGGTCAAATATTCACAACCATCTTAAATAAATTCCATCCCGCGGAGAAACCAACTCAAGAGTTACAAATAGAGGTTTATGCCATCGTGCTTCCCGCTTATATTTCTATGTTCGTAAAAAGGGCCGCTAAGAAAACCATTGTGGAAAATTTTGAAGAGGCCAAGATGATAGAATTCCAGATGAAAGGATGTAAAGAAGTCCATGTCTCTTTTATGAAAAGAGAAGCCCAACCCCCTCATAGGAGAGGACTCCTTTTAACAAGACCGCCAGGGAAACTAGCCGAACAAACTCCCGACAAGGGTAATGGAGATATAGAATACCTACAATGCATGGTTAATAAATTATCAAATGATATCATAGACATGAAGAGAAGTGCAGAGTTGGGAAACCAAGCCAAAATCCCTATAAGCCTTTCTTTAAAAGAAACCAGCCCTTAAAATCATTTGAACCTCCCCCAACCAACTTAAACATTGACTTAGGGAATGTTGCATATGATTCTTTCTGTACTTATCACCAGGAGAACCACTTTGAAAGAGAATTCCCTCAATGGGTCCATGCCATGAATTTAATGGCCAATCATTTTCTGAATGAAGTCTCCCTGACTGAGCAGTCAAGCAGTTCAGCCATAAATATTGCCGATGAGGAAGAAGTTGACCCACCGCAAGACACAACCATGCTGATATGGGATCTCAACATGATCAGGCCTTCAGATGATCTGTTTGATTCTTGAGAACAACCCACAAAAATTTCGGTAATACAGAAAGATACCGACGCCACCGGGGCCTCATAAAGTAAGTTGACTCCCGATTGCCCAAAAATACCTTTCGCCCTCGGTAAGTTGAATCTCTCTCATAGAGTTGGGGCCACCCAGAGGTCTCGTGGCCACATGAATTTAGAATCGTGTTGAGTTATTTAACTGGAGGGTGACTGATGCAATAAACGATGTGATTGGTGCTTCCTATCTTATACTTGATGTTGAGATGGAACTACTACAAGTAGGTGGACCACTTCTGATGGAGGTCATTCTGTAATTTACCCTATGTCTGCATGAACTCCATCAACTTATGATTGACATGGATGACCATCTCCTTCTAGAGAATGTAATGCCTCCATTGGCGCCATGCTTGCTGAATGGAGTACATTTATTTGTCATAAGTAGGGTACTTATGAACAACATATGATAGTGTCTCACTATGATAGACCATGGGGTGTCTGTGTTGAGTGAGAAATGCACCCACAACATAGTATGAAGTATATGTATTGATCTCAAAGGGTTGTTGAAGGTCGGGTAATGAGAGCACTAGGGTTGAGCACATGCGCTACTTCAAATAATCGAATGCTTGCTGTTGCAACATGCCCCATAATAACGTTTCCTTATGACATCCCCTGGTTACTTGGATGAGGGCCCATGCAATATGAGAGAATCCCAACACGAACCCACGATAGAAATTGGAAAGGCCTAAAAAGATCCGAAGCTCAGTGAGTGTGGTTGGGGTTGGCGAGTCACGAATGAACTGGATCTTGGCGGGATCAACATGCACCCCATGCTCATAAACAATGTATCCTAGGTAGTGGACCATGTCCATGACGAAGGAGCATTTTTCCAAATTTTCATATAGCTTGTGTTGTCGCAGAGTGTGAAGAACCTACTGAATATGATGCAAGTGTTCCACCCAACTCTTTTTGTAGATGAGGATTTCATCCAAATACACCATCACAAAATAATTGGTGAAAGGCCACAATATATCATTCATCATCCTCATGAAATTTTATTGGGAATTTGTCAAACCAAAGGGCATGACCAACCATTCGAAAAGACCTTCTTTGGACTTGAAGGAGGTTTTCCATACATCTATCTACTCTATTGGGACCTAATGGTAGCTAGAATTCAGATCAATATTACTGAAGTATTTTTCCCCCTTGAGGTTTTCAAGGGGATCATCGATTCGGGGAATCAGGTACTAGTTCCTGACTATGATTTTATTTAGGGCCCAATAATCGATGCATAGTCGCCATGTCCCATCTTTCTTCTGCACAAGCACGATTGAGCTTTCACATGGTGATGAGTTGGGTTAGATGTTCCCCTTTGGGAGCAGTTCTTGGATCTGATGCTTGATCTCCTCATTTTCTAATAGAGGGTGGTGAAAGATAGGCCCATTGGGTAGTGGTGTGCTAGTGGTCAGATCGATTGAATGCTTGACCTGACAATGTAGAGGTACCCCAATGGGTGAGGATAATATATCTTTGTATTCTTCCATGACCTTATCCACTTGCTTTTGTTGCATGGATAGATCAGCTGCGGAGGCCATGGACATGGTTACAACCTTTCTCTGACTTTGAAAGAGAATCACAAAGAAGAAAAACTTCCTGGTCTGAGAGATGACCTTCCCACATTGCTTGGCAGAGATTAAGGAAATGGAAGTAGGTGGGAATACCTCAGATATCCTATACAATTTCCTTTTCAAAGTAATAATAACACTGCAAGGCTTAGAATCATATATAGCATGACGTTTCCATAAATAATCTTGGACCAAAGTAACTTGACAAAATTCAAGGGGAGTGACATCACACAATAGCTCATCTTTGAAGGGATTGATGCCGTAATATAGGTGACATTGTTGGATGATGTGAAGATCACTTCCTTGGCGTAGCCAACCGATGATGTATGGCTGCGGGTGCAACATTTTTGGTAAGGCCAACTGCTTGACGACCTCCACTGAGATGATATTCTTTTGGCTATTGATATAAATGATGAAGTGTAGTGGAGTACCCTTCACCCACATATGTGAATGGAAGAGACACTCACCTTCCTTTGGATCATTAGGTTCACCGGGATGGATCTTGGTGGTAGAAATGATGGCACTGGGTTCCATGTCAATAATCCATCTCCCCTTTTCTAGTTCTGACTCTAAGTTGGAACCCACATATTATTCAGAGGCTTTCACCTCTGCCACCAATGACTTCTTTGAGCGAAAATCAACTATGTTATGCTAGGGGCTCTTATGGAAGTCACACCACTCCTCGGTGTCTTTCCATTGTCCTTATTTGTTTGTGTCTTAGACTGGTTGTCCCGAGGCTTTGCATATTTGATTTTCCCTTTGTTCTGTGGGTTGGGGATACCCTTTCCCTCCTTCTACTGTGAGGTGTTTTTAGACCCAAAATGTCACGTCTTTTGTTTAAGATTATACTCGATTTTGACAACATATCGATAGGCTGCGTGTATATTCTAACCTTGTACAATATCTACTGCAAACAAATATTCATAAAAAGAACAGAAAATATACAATGGAAAATACAAACATTACACAACGATTTTTCCCCTGGAAACCCAAACCGGGAAAACCAACTTATTCTATATTCATTCATGTGTAATACATTGTTTACAATACAATATACATATAGGATCCAATGACATCCAAAACCCTAACCCAATGACCTGGATTAGTCCAAAATCCTAATTCCTTAACCAAAAATAGAAAACCATCGACAAAGACCATGTGCTGAAAAACCACCTAAATATGTGACATGTTTCTCGAGGTAGGTGACACATTTTCCTAGGTAGGTGACATGCTTATCGAGGCACGTGACACTATTACTTGTGCAAAGAATATAACACATACCCAACATTCTCCCACTTGTTGTTTTCTTTGCATACAGGGGGTTATAGGGTTACATAGTCAACAATCCAGGGTAGCAATGCCCATGGATCCTCTACACCAAGAGAACTTCTCAGTGCTCATAGATTTTGTTAATGAGTCTGCAACATTATTCAAAGTTTCCACCTTCATCAGTGATACTTTCTTTTCTTCAGTCATGTCTCTCACAAAGTGATATTGAACATCAATATGCTTTGTCTTTGAATGATAAGCTGAGTTCTTTTCTAGAAAAATTGCACTCTGACTGTCACACTCTATCCTTACAGCTTGTTGTACCAACCCAATACCTGGACACAATATTTGTAACCATACTAATTCCTTACTTGCATGAGTGGCTTCCATGTATTCAGCTTCTGTAGTTGAAAGTGCCACTACAACCTGTATATTTCTCATCCAACTTATTGCTCCTCCAAACAGGTTAAACACATACCCGCTTGTAGAACTCCTACGATCCAGATATCCATCCCAGTCTGCATCCACAAAGCCATGTATATCCACCACTCTGTCCAATCCTGGTCTTCCTTCGTAGCACAATCCATAGCTAGCAGTTCCACACAAATACCTGAAAACCCTTTTTACTGCTGTCCAATGCTCCTTCTCTGGTTTCGACATATACTTCCTCAAAAATCCCACTGCATGTGCAATGTACAGTCTAGTAAAGACCATTTCATACATCAAAATGCCAACTGCACTCACATATGGAACATGAGACATGTCCTCCTCTTCTTCATGTGTCTTGGGATGCTGATCCGCGGATAAATTTACATCAACAGGAATAGGAACCTTGACCGGTTTACATTCCTGCATATTAAACCTCTGCAATATTGTCTCGACATATTTTCTCTGATTTAACCAGAGTTTCCTCTTTTTTTGATCTCTTTTAATTTCCATGCCCAAAATGAAATTTGAAGCACCAAGATCCTTCATGTCAAATTTAGAGGGCAATTGAGTTTTCACATCCTGGATAATCTCCTTGTTGTTTCCTATCAGCAACATGTCATCCACATACAAGAACAAATAAATCAAATGATCACCAATTAATTTAAAATACACACAATGATCCTCTTTGCTTCTTGTGAAGCCAAGTCCCAACATATAAGTATCAAATTTTTGATACCACATCCTTGGTGATTGTTTTAAACCATACAGGGAATTTTTTAGCTTGCATACCAACTCCTTCTTTCCCTTCACAACATAACCTTTTGATTTCTTCATATATATTTCTTCTTCCATATCCCCATGTAAGAATGTTGTCTTCACATCCATCTGTTCTACTTCAAAATCAAATGAAGCAACAACAAATAACAAAAATATTATAGAGGTTAACTTGGAAACAAGAGAAAAAATCTCACCAAAATCAATTCCCTCAACCTGGGAATAACCCTTTGCTACGAACTGAGATTTGTATTTCTCCACTTTTCCTTCTGCATTTAGCTTCTTTTTAAATACCCATTTGTTGCCAATGGGTTTTCTTCCAGTGGACAAATCCACTAGATCCCAAGCCTCATTCTTATCCAAAGATGCCATTTCTTCATCCATGGCCCTTTTCCAGAGATTTCCATCCTCTGAATCCACTGCCTCCCTGACAGTTCTAGGATCATCATCAATAATAAACAAAGAAAAAATTGAACGAAAATTAGATGGAGTATACCTTTCCGGTAGCCTTCTTTCTTGAACCGATCTCCTCAATACTGGAGTATGAGGATCTTCATCTTATGATTCATGTTCTTCTGTAGAGTCTGATTCATCATCCTTTAAATAAAAATCTATTTTCTCTGGTTCTTCCTTGGTAGGACTTCTTGTTTAACAATATCCTTCATTTCTCTAAATACCACATCTCGTCTATACACTACCTTCTTAGTTTTTGGGTTCCAAAGCTTATAAACTTTGAGACCATCTTTATATCCGATAAAGATACACTTTTCAACCTTCTTATCCAACTTACTCCTGTTTTCCTTTGGAACATGAACATATGCATTGCAGCCAAATACCTTGATATGTGTGGGAGAAGGTTCCTTACCAGTCCATACCTTTTGTGGAGTCTTGTCATCCAACACTGATGAGTGTGATCTGTTGACCAGGTAACATGCAGTACCCACTGCCTCTGCCTAGAATTCTTGCCCTAACCCGACACCTCTAAGCATGCACCTTGATTTTTCCATCAACGCCCTGTTCGTCCTTTCTGCAACTCCATTCTGCTGAGGTGTATATGGAGTAGTCTTCTACCTTGCTATACCGCACTTCTTACATAATTCTTCAAATTCATTTCCGCATAAATCTCCACCATTATCTGTCCTCAACACCTTAATTATTTTCTCTGTTTGATTCTCAACAAGAGCCTTAAACTCTTTAAACCTGTCAAAGACTTCATATTTATTCCTGAGGAAATATATCCAAGTATTCCTTGAGAATTCATCAATAAATGAGACATAGTACACATACTTTCCCAATGATGGGACCGACATAGGTCCAAAAACATCACTGTGAACTAGTTGTAAGATTCCTTCTGCCTTCTTTGCACGAGAGGGGAATCTTACCTGATTCTGCTTCCCATATAGAAAATGTTGACAAAAATCAAAATCCAGAGATAAGTGAGACATACCTTCAAACATACCTTTACTGTGTAGTAGTCGAAGACCCTTCTCTCCGATATGCCCCAGTCTTTGATGCCACAACATAACGTTTTCTCCAAATACTGTAGGAGTTATTTCTTCTTCAAATCCAATATCAAGAACAATGGAACTATTACACCCATCACTAATAGTGCTTCCTTCCAACTTATACAAAGTTCCAAACCGAACTCCTTTCAGCAACACCATTGCTCCTCGAACCATCCTGCAGGTTTCCTTTTCAAATATTGTTTTTACCCCTACATCGTCCATTTTTCTTACATAAATCAAATTTCTGGCCAAACCTAGGATGTGCAGAACACCAGACAGTGTTCTAATCCTTCCATTTATGAGCCTCAACTTGAATCTTCCTCGTCCTATGATTCTGGTTGTTGAATCATCACCTAAGAAAACATTACCTCCATATACCTTTCATATTCACAGAACCACTCCTTGTGGGGAGTCATATGAAAGGATGCACTAGATTCAACCAACCATGACTCATGATCTGCATGTGTTCTTGAAGAAGCCAAGTACACATCCCCTCCTTCTTCCTTGGAGGTCTTTTCTTCTGTAGAATGAGATTCTTCAGATCCCTTCTTTTTCTCAACTTTGGATCTACACTGCTTCTTGTAGTGCCCTTCTTTTCCACATCTCCAACATACCCTTACAAACTTTCCGAGAGATTTAGATCTACCCTTAGACTTAGATCTCGCACTTGAGAAATTAGATCTATTTATTTCCTGGGAACGTCCTCTTGCAAATAATGCGTCTGTGCTATGTCCTTCCATATTCTTCCGTCTCATCTCCTTCGAAAACAAAGATGAGACCACTTCCTCAAACTTCAAGGAAGTGGTATTAATACCTATGGCCACAACCATACTATCCCATGAGTCTGGTAAATAATACAGTAAACTGATACATTTATCTTCATATGAAATTTTAATCTCAATAGATACTAACTGACTTACCACAGTATTGAAGGCGTTCAAATTCTCTGCCATCGAGTCTCCATCTCTCATCCTCAGGTTATACAACTTATTTATCAGGAATAGTTTATTTACTAGGGACTTAGACTGATACAACTTCCCAAACTTTTCCCATAAATTCTTGGCTGTATATTCCTCTGACACATTCAGTAATACTGAATTAGAGAGACATAATTAGATTGTTCTCTTTGACTTTCGATCCAGCTTTTTCTAGTCATCTGCTGAAGTTATTGTAGGTGTAGTACCTAGATCTACCACAATCCATTGATCTTTGTCCACCAACAGGTCTTCCATCTTAAGCTTCCATAGCTCAAAATTTTTCCCATTAAACTTCTCGATCTCCAACTTTTAATTTCTTGCCATTTCTTTTCACCTTAAAAATCAATACCATAGTTCTCCCACTATAACAAGGCTTATCACAGTCCCGAGCCAAACCCTTGACCACAAAGGCGTCCCCTTGAAGCCAATAAAGCTCTGATAACACATGTATATTCTAACCTTGTACAATATCTAGTGCAAACAGATATTCAAAAAAAGAACATAAAAGATACAATGGCAAATACACACATTACACAGATATTTTTCCCCTGGAAACCCAAACCAGGAAAACCAACATATTCTATATTCATTCACGTGTAATACATTGTTTCCAATAAAATATACATATAGGATCCAGCGACATCCAAAACCCTAACCCAATGACCTAGATTAGTCCAAAAACCTAATTCCTTAACCGAAAATAGAAAACCATCGATAAAACCATGTGCCGAAAAACCACCTAAATACGTGACATGTTTACCGAGGTAGGTGACACATTTCCCGAGGCAATTTTTTTTTTCCGAGGCGCTACCCCTAAACCCTTGCACGGGGGGATTCACCCCCCTTCACCCCACAAGGGGGGGGGGGGGGGGGCTATCACCCCCCCCTCTAACACCCCTACGCGCCCGACAAAGAATATAACACATACCCAACACCGCGCCGAAGGACGAGATTTCCATAAACTCCATTTATGTATGGATGTATCCATGGAAACTGTCGCAGTACCTAAGCACCAGATGTTTCTTAGAATATTTGATACCTAGCTTGGTGCACAAGGTATGGAAGATATTGATGAACTCTGACACTGTTTGGTCTCTTTCCTGCCACAGTATGGTCCATCCTCTATACAAGTTGTCATAACTTCCAACAAGGTAGTATTGTTCCTTAATAACATCCCTGAAGGAACCTCAAATGGGTGAAAATGCAAATAATGTGGATCCCTCTATATCCTTTTGCTCACATAAATTCTCCTGCCAATATTTGACATGGGGGATGACCTTGAGGAGTGCAAATGTAATCTTTTCTCTATCAAAAAATTTGTGGACAAAAAAATACCCTTCAAGAAGGTTTAACCATTTATCTATGACATCTGCATCTATTTGACCTTCAAATATAGGAATATCAAAATTGATATGTACCTTGAAGGGGGCAGTGCCTCTGCTTGAGTTAGATGTGTCACCTGTTGGTAGCCATTAAAGGATTTGTGCAAAGTTGTCCATCTTCTCGTTCCTTTGTCGCTTGAGGGATTCCTTGAGTAACATTTTAAAAGGATCTCATGTCCCTTCATCTTTCATTTCTCCTGTCATGGAAGGTTGCTTGGGTGTGAGAGAGTAGTTGTCCTTAAGATAAATAAGCTCGATATCCAACTCTCTATACCCTAACCACATCGTGGACATGCACTAAAAACGACAAGAAGAAAACCGCTTTGATACCACTGATCTAGATTTATGAGCGGAACGAAATGAAACACATATTTATAATACTAACATAGATACATAGTGAATAATAACAAAGATACATTAAAACTTGAATTCTATTAAAAAAGAAATATGCTGAAACTGTAAAATGAAGACTAAAAAAAGCTTGCTAGAATGGTCTTCGCTTATCTATGAAAAAATATGTGATGACTATGCTCATTCACAAGAACATGAGTACACTGAGGCTCCGAAATAATTTTTATGATAAACATGAATGACCAAACCCTAGACATCCAAAAACCTAACCCTTGGAGATGAAGTGCCGAAAGTCATCTGGGCCTCATTGGGGTAAGTTAGTACATCAATTTCCCGAGGTCATAAGTTTTTCATACGATCTCCATTTTAGTCACTCGATAGCCCGTTGGAAAGGTCTATCCAAGGGATAGACATTAATCCATAAAATTGTGACTCTGTTTATAGTTTTACTATGGTGAGCCCTAAAAACGTTGTTTAGGGCCTAAAAACGACCTCGGAAGTTCATGACCCAAAAACGAGGAAAAAAATAGCCAAACTGAGAAACTGCCAAGATGATCCAGTTGGAATAGGTGGGTGGCCACCGATATCCATCTGGATCAATAATTTAGCCATGGTTTCTAATGAAGCATCCATAATTTCTATCCTTTCATTTTTAATAGTCATTTCCTTCTTATCTTCATCCAAACTCTTTTTCAACTTATGATTTTCTATCTTAAGCTTCTAATTGTACTCCACCTTTTTCATTATTATTATTTGAAACATTTCCTGTAGGTGATGAAGTTTCTTTTCCAATTCTCTAGGTCCCTCTTACTTTTTCTTCCCCTTGCTTCTTTCTTCCATTATTTTCCACTTTTTGGCTTCAAATTTATACTTTTCCAACTATAGCAAGGTAGCATAGAGGAGTTTCTCTTCTGGTGTTTTGGTCTTGGATGTTCCCTTTATTGGAAATGGATTCTCTCCTTGGGGTGTTGTTTCTCTTTGAGGTGATTTCCCCCTTTGTTTTATGTATTTATTTTGGACTATGGGAGTCCTTGATATCTTCAATTTTAATTGGAGTGGAGAGAGGGGTAATTAATTTTAGACTCCCTTGCTTTTGGATTTTTCTGATCCTATAGGATCTTTTTCTTCTTGGCTAAAAAGGTTTATGACATGTGATTTTTAAGGGGATGATAGATGGTGTCCTTAGTGATGCCAGAGTGTCATCCACTTCTTCATCCTATTTTTCTACTTTTAATTTCTTCTTCCCCTTCTACCTTGAAGATCTTGGTCTACTTGCTTTCTTAGGTTTCCAAACTTTTTCTTCTTCTCCTCTATCTTGATTTTGTTGCATCATTTCTTCTTGTATTTATAGAAAATATTGTTTGTCCATATCTACAAAGTCTTTCCAAATAATTCGATGTTTTAGATTTCTCAGGACATTTGATACTATTAATTTGATGAGTCCATGGTGAGACAAAAATTCATGCTTCCTTTCTTCACCTTGGCATTCGTTTCCTTTAGGGATTGAAGGAGGAAGTAAGGAAGGCTGAGATTGCTGGTTGGTTCTTGATTGTAACAATGTATTAGTTGATGAAGGAGCATGGAATGGTAGGCATATAATACACTCATCCTCCCTTCAAAAGTAATATACTTGATGATGTGGTAGGCCACTTTTGGCCAAGGATGAGGAAGGATTTCCCTCTTTATCCCATTTTTGTATTCTTGGAGTTTCTTGTTTTTGTGGAAGAACAATTTCTTAGCATTAGTGGCCTCTTGTCTTTCTTCCTTGTCCCATGGCAGGCCCATTGGTAGGATGCATATTTTTCTGATGAAGGATTCTTCCACTTTGATATCCAAACCTCTTACTGCAATTATGTATTAATGATCCTTAATGTTTTGAAAATTTTGTACAAACTCTAAAGACATCTCATCATCCACTACTACATATGGGAAGATTATTCCAAGAAAGTTTTCCACGTTTCCATTATTTTCATCTTTTTTTTTTTTAAATAGGGCAGGATTTTCGTCGATATTGCCATGAAAGTTCATCGTAATATCCACGAATAGGTTATTTTAACTTGGTTGGGATTTTCGTTGCTATTGCCATGAACTTTCGTGGCAATAGCGATGAAATTTTTTCCTATCTCATTGGTCGGTGTTAACGACTAGTTGACTACTTGATCTATATATACCTGACTTTAAGAGACTTTGTGACACAAGTTATATAGTTGTGACACTGTTCTTGGCTTTCATTTGAGTTGTTTATTTTTTCCATCACCCACCGGTTGAAAAAATCTAATTCTCGATCTACATAGTTTGGATTTTGAACTTGCAAGGTTAGTATGTTTTTTTTTTATTGATGTACTCATTTAACTTGTAAATTTTTGTTCAAATGTCCAAATTTCATGTAGCTTGTTTTTTCCTTGATAATATATTATATGTGTAGTACTATATTTCATGTCTTTGGTTTTTGGATCTAGTTAGTATATTCTATGGAAAAGGGTATGTGGATTCCATAATATTCTAGGTTTATGGAATCCACATACCCTTTTCCCTTCAATTGTAGCTAGAATGTCTCTCTCTTTTCATTGATAAAGATATGGAAGTTCTCTTGAAACTCAATCCTGATCGATGAAATGATAGTAATTGATTGTCATTTTCTTCTCTCTTTTATTTTTAAGAACTAACAAAAAAACACCAACAAAGCTTGATTGAAGCTTTGATACCAGTTGTTACATCCCTAGTACCCAAATGGGATCACACTTGCATAAATTGAAAATAATATAACAATGACAATAATGGTTGGGATACTTGCACACCTAATGGTTGGCTAGCACTTACTAATTCAATTAAATGAAGGAAGAAATCTCCATGAATAAAATCTTGAAGTTGATTGTTATATTGATAAATGATAAGTTATGGTATATATAATATAGGGAGGAAACTCATGTTTATAACAATAAGATACATAAACACTAACCCTAAACTTATGTTAGGTATATATGTCGTTATTATATAAAGGAAACATTTGTACACATATGACCTTATTATAAAGATGTTATCTATGTCCTAATTAGGCACATAAAAATAACTTTTAACTAACCACTTTCAACCATATTAGCTTATGGTTAACCACCTTTAACTTTCTTGGCTTATGACTAAGCATCTTTAACAAATGAACTTATGATTATATACCATACTCTTCCAATACAAATAAAGTATATTTGTTTCAACTTTCTCAATAAAATCCACATACCCTTTTCTTATATGTGATGTTGTTTCTCTCAATTTTTTATAATCTGTTGGCTATCGGAAGTCACTCCTGGATTTCTTGCAGGAGCAGAGCCCGACGCCCATCAGTTTAATGTCACGATTTGTTTGAAAGGGTGATCGAATGGAAGGTAACTCAGGACGGTATCGTCACAACTCGAAAACCCGACCAGGCATGCATGAACGAGTGAGGTCTTGATAAACTCCAAACAATGAGTTGCAGTAAAAAGGGTGAGTAGATGGAAGACTTATGCAAGAAAAGTGCGAAGGTCTATCACAGACATCAGGTTCGTAACAGACTAGAGGAGAAAGCATTCAAACACAAAGTCACTTTATATTCAAATACAGGAAACCAGAGAATACAAGAATGTCACGACAAATCCTTTATCATGACATAACTGTAACGATCCACGTGAATCCTTCAACTGTGAACTCTCCGGCGTGAGATGAAACAAAGCTTGGAAAAGAAGAACTGTTTGTCATAAACCGAGAAGTCTCAAACAAAGAGGCATAACCAGGAAATCAGAATGCTCACTGAAACTTTACAGTCGGGAGCTTAGCTCTACCATCGATAGATACAAAAATGGAAAAAATGCCTACATATACTCAAAACAACAACAACAACAACACCAAGAAATTGCATTGAAGGCTTTGCGTCTGCATGGCTTTTGACAATACGGGACTGTAATCTCTGAAGGGTCGTGCAACTTATGGCAGACACGATCGATCTTCTGACAGTTTATTTGGTGAATCGACGTGCCTTTAATCCAATGCAGGACTTTCCCATTATGGCGGAGACGATGTCTAACCACCACCAACCGCTCCAATAACTGCTTCTTGGGATTGGGAACTGCTCGACCAACTCAGCACTTTAGGATATGGAAGACCCCTTACGTTGCCACCTGGAATAACTGAATATCTTGAGGGACAAGCCTGGAAGGCCAACACGGAGAATGGGACGAATGATAGGAGTGATGGCGTTGGATTACAAGGTCGTGAAGGGAATGGCGTGGCACGGGAAGGGTGACAAAGGAGGGCACATGGTGGAATAAAATAAGCGGAAGAGGAGGAAGACGAGGGATAGGGGCCTCACTTTTTGGTGAGAGGCTGACATGGAACAGGAGCGGGGCACGCGGCAGGTGGTGAGTGGATAATGAGATGGAGGATAGGCCACCTAGGTGAAGATGGGGAGGCGGATGGATGACACACGGCAGCGAGGGAGAGGTGGAAAGGAAGGCGACATGACAGGAGGAGGGCCCACGCGGGTTAAAGACAGGGCAGCTGAGAAGGTCGAGGCCGTGCTTGAGTCGTTGATCTAGGCTCCTCGATCGTGGTCATCGAAAACTGCATCCACGATTCCGGACCCCCCCCTTCTCTTAAAGGTAGAAAGGCGGGGGGGGGGTCCGGAATGGTCTTCATCGCCGTTGATCCAGGCGCGCTCATCTGGACCGTTGGAGAGGTGCACCCCCGATTTCGGACCCCCCCCCCCCTGCTTAAAGGTCGGAAGGCAAGGGGGGTCCGGAATCCAATTTGCGTCTTCGATCTGGGCGCACAAATCTGGACCGCCCGGTCTTGCTTGCTGCTTACCACGGGCACATTGTCGCCTGAAACTTTGGACAAGTGGGTTTTTACCCCTTCTTTTGCGTTCTACCCCCCTATACAAGAAATATCGCCAACATTTGGCTCCATGGGGGATAGAGTCATCCCTGTGATGCTCTAAGAACTCTTTTGCAGACTTAGTGCCTTTGCTATTGGGCTATGGAGTCATTTATTAGTCTGAAAAACAAAAACGAAAACAATATTTACAAAACAAAACCAAAAAGAGCCCACTGGGGCTCACAGAAAACATTTTTTTAGGAAAAGCCCATTGACTGGGCCACTGAACACTTCATTGCCTTCCAGATCCTGCAACCTGTAAGTGTTGTTTGAAAATAATTCAAGGATCTTGAAAGGCCCGACCCAGAGGGCATCAAATTTACTGTGTTTTCCCTTTTCCGGCCTGGGTGCATCCCATTTGAGCACTAGATCACCTTGCTCAAATTCCTTCTTCTTGTTCTTCCTGTCAAAAGCCTGCTTGATCTTCTACTGACGATGGTAGGCTCCGTCCATGACTTGTTCTCTGATCTGCTGCACTTCCACCATCTGATGAATCCTTCTGAGTATATGATTAGGTTCTCCTTCAAGGACCTGGAGGAAATTTGCCACAGGTAAGGCGAGCTGAGTGGGGAAAATGACCTCTATTCCGTAAAGAAGCTGGAAAGGTGAGAGACCCAGGGACCTCTTAGTTGTCACTCGATTGGCCCAGAGAGAAAATTTGAGCTTTGAGTCCCAGGCCTTCTGATTGTCTTCCAGAAGCTTTTTGATAAGCTTGATCAGGATTTTATTGGAGGACTCTGCTAGTCCGTTCCCCTGAGGGTAGTATGGAGTGGAATGGACCAGCGAGATCCCGAATTGTTCACAAAATTTGATCAGAGGCTCAGACCTGAAGGGGGAGGCATTGTCAGTGACAATTCTACTTGGACAGCCAAATCTGGCTATGATGTCTTCCAAGAAGCTGATGATTACTTTGTGAGAAATGATTCTGGTGGGGACAACCTCTATCCATTTGGTGAAATAATCAGTTGCAGTGAGGATCCATTTGTGCTGGCCACTTGAGGGAGGATGAATCTCCCCGATGAAATCCAATCCCCACTACTGAAAGGGTGCAGAAACTACTACAGGCTTTAACGACAAAGATTGGAGCTGTTGTTTACCTGAGAATTTCTGGCATTTGATGCAAGCTCTAACTTCTCTGCAGACATCAGTAAACAAAGTAGGCCAACAATACCCAGCCCGGAGGATCTTATGAGCCGTGGTCTTCCAAAAATGATGACCTCCGCAGAGACTGCTATGAAAATCAAACATCACCTTCTGCGCTTGCAATGGGTCCAGACATCTTAATAATATCCCCAGAGGGTCTTTCCAATACAAGGCTCGGTCAATGAGGCAATATTTGACCGCTTTGAGCTTTAAAGCTCTGGCCCTACTCTTTCCCAGTCCATCAGGGGGCTTTAACTCCTGCAGAAAGTACACGATGTCTCTGTACCAGGGACAGGCTGCTAGTGGTATGGTGATCTAGGAATTACTGCTAGATGACTTAGCTTGCTCATTGTTGCAGTTAATCTCCAGAGCTTTGTAATTGGATTCAGCCAACAACTTGGCCAAACCTTGCCCCTTTATCAATTTGGTGGGCTTAATCTCCAGGTTAAATTCCAGGATCTTAGCTATCCATTTGCCCCTCTTCCCATCTATGTCAGGCTGTATGAGAATGTCCTTCACAGAAGTAGAAGGGACATATGCAGTGATTTTCGAGTGTAAGACATAGATCCTGAAAGCCTTGAGAGCTTTCACCAATGCATAGGCTTGCTTTTCCATGATCTCATATTTAATCTCAACATCTCTCAGTGCCTTGCTGAAGAAGGCAATGGGCTGTTCTCTCCCTTGGTCGTTTCTATGCAATAGGATTGCTGCTATTGAGTCGTCATAAGCAAATGAGAAAATCAGGAAATCTTTAGAATAATCGGGACTGATCAGCACAGGTGCCTCAGTCAATGCTTTCTTTATCTTGGCAAAATATCCCCTGGACTTAGCAGTCCACTTTATTTCATGGCCCTTCCTGAGCATGGCTGTGATATGCTTTACTAGCTCAGCGAAGTTTGAGACGAATCTCCTCAGGAAATTAATCTTCCCCCAAAATGCCTGAACTTCTTTCTTGGACCAGGGAAGTGACAGGGCCTGAATCGCTTCTACCCTGCCAGGGTCAATCCTTACTCCTTCTGCTGACACTATGTGACCTAATAAATTCCCTTCCTGCATAGCAAACAATGATTTCTTGGGATTTAATGACAGGCCATACTTCCGACATTTCTGGAAGACTCTTTTTAAGTGACAACAATGTTCTTTATTAGTCTTAGAGAAAACTGTGATGTCATCCAGATATATCACCACAAACTGGTCCTTCTCCACGATGAAGGCTATGTCCATGGCTCGCTGAAACATTGCTCTTGCATTCATCAATCCGAAAGGCATTTTGGCATACATGAATGTGCCCCAAGGAGTGATGAAGGCTGTTTTTTCTCTGTCCTCAGGCATGACTAATGTCTGATTATATCCAGAGAAGCCATCAATCATGGACATTCTGGATGCGCTAGTGACCCTCTATAAGATATGTTCCATGTTGGGCAGGGAGTAATTGTATTTCCTTGAACTTCTGTTCAGGTTCCTAAAATCAACACAGAGTCTGATTTCTCCACTCTTCTTTCTCACCGAGGCTAAATTGGCCACCCAATCCGAATACCTCAAGGGGACAATGATCTGGGCATCCAACAGTTTCTTTACCTCCCTTTCCATGATAGGCAACAACATGGGATTTATCTGTCTCAGCTTCTGCTTGAATGGCCTAGCATCCTCCTTTAGTGGGATCTTGTGCTCGATGACTGATGTGTCGTACATTTTGAGGTCTTTGTAGGTCCATGCAAACACATCAGCAAACTCCCTCAGCAACTTGATATATTCGATCCTCTACCCCTCGGTCAAACTTCTTGACAACTTGACAAACTTTGGTTCCTCAGGTGTGCCTATGTTGCATTCAGTTATGTCATCATCATCACCTGAAACCTCACCCTTTACTGCCACATCATTCCCATCGAACAATCTTTCTAACGAGATCAGACCTCTCGGAATGTGATTGCTCGGTAGCTGAATGATCTGGTGATTAGCAATCCTATTCACAAATTCCTCAGAGTGATGGTCGTCTTCCTCTTCAAGATCTTCATCTATGCGCATTGTGGAAAAGTCATCAATGGACTAGAGAAATTTCTCGATTTCTTGATCATCCTCAAACACCCTCCAATGTTTGACATTGTCTGGTATAGAAGGTCTGTATTTTATTTCCACATCGGACCTGGCAGTGGACAGTGTAGGAACTTCGAGCACACTAGCTGTAAAGGCTAAACAGTCGGCCAAGGCATTTTCCTCCCTTGGAATGTAGGAAATGTTAAAGGCCAGGAATGAATCCTCAACAAGATCCCATACCTCGTTTCTGTAATTCCTGAGACGAGGATGCTTAGTTTGATAAACATTTTTTACCTGCTGGACAATTAGTTCTGCATCACCAAACACAACCACCTCCTTGATTTCCATTTCTTTTTCAGCTCTTAATCCCAGAACCAGGGCTTCATACTCTACCACATTATTGGTGACCTCGAATTCCAGCCTGTATGACAGAGAGATGGTCTCATGACAAGGTGATATAAATATCACTCTGGCACCGTCACCCAAACTGGAGGAAGCTCCATCAAAGAACATCTTCAAAACAGAGGAGGTTGGAGGGGAGGCCTCCGGATTGAGGATGGACTGCTTTCTGATCTACAAAGGAGGCTCGGGAGTCTCTGTGAGCTGCAGTAAACTGGAGCCTAAATTGATGTCCAAGGAATAGATGGGATGATTGGTAGGGTTGGCCTCATCACTGACAATGTAGGCTAGCTGGGCTTCTCTGTATAATCTCCTATGTTCCCCTCCAAAGACTGGAATGGTGGCATATGTGAGGTCCATCTGCAGGGTTCCCCCCAGTCTCTTTATCCAGGATCTTGACAACAACATGCCAAACTTAGGGGGAACATCAGCTACCACAATATCCATGACCATACTTTTCATGGGCAGCTGAAACAGGGAAACCACCAGGTCCTTGATGACTCCCAAACATTGTACCCTCCTGGAGTCAAAGGAATAGAGGTCATGATAGGGTCTAGTGACTTCTAATCCTAGCTCTTCCATGACGGCTTTAGGCATGAGGTTGTGGGAGGCCCCTGAATCCATTAAGCAATTATGCAGCACCTTGTCATGTATGTTCAGGGAGGTGTAGAAGGGAGGGAATGAATCATCTCTGTCTTCTACCATGGGACCTAGGACCATTGCAGGCCTTTCATCTTGGAGGTTTATGAAATCTGTGGAAGGGCTAGGGGCTTCAGATTTCAACAGGTCGGAGAAGCATTTTTTGAATTCCCCATGTTTGATTAACTCAGTGAGGGGCACAGGGATTCTGATCTTTTGGATCTCATGTTCGAAATTGAAAGGAGACATATACTTTGGAATTTCTCTAATTTCGGGAACATGACTTTGGACAACGGGAGAGAGGGGTTGTACCTTCTTACCTTTGTGACCATCTGCTACCTCATCATCAGGATTCTCTGCCCTAGTGGATGACTCAGGAACATCAGGTGCTGCTGCCCTCCTATCAGATCTCAGGTTATACCTGCCTCGGCCACCGCCAGCTTTGTCTCCCTTGCTCAATTCATTTAGCTGACTATTCATGAGGGACTCCTCATATGCTGACTGAGTTAGATGGGGGAAAGGAGGAGTGACTTCTACAGAATGGATTTTAGGCTCAGGCTCATCTAGTTCTCTTTCTTCTTCATCAGCTACAAAGTTGTTATGGAAGGGAGCCTGAATTCTTTGGTCATCTCTGTCTCTTTCCTTCTCTTTATGCATAGTTGGAGGAGCAAAATTGTTTGGTCTCCTGAAACCTCCTTTATTTTCGGTGTTCTGAGGTCCCTTATACATCTACCTCCTTTCCACCTTCAATCTCTCCACCTCTTCCTTAAGAAAGTTCATTACTTGGGCCAACTCATTTACTTGAGGGTGGGACAAGGATGGGCCAGAGATGTTGGAGTCAGAAGTCGAGGCTTCTGATTTTCCTTTTCTTTTGTCTGTGTCAGCCTTGTTCCTTAGTCTGTCAGCTGCTAATATATTAGATTCCACCTCTATAGCTACATCTTGCATCTGAGCTAAATAGGTGTCTCTCCTTTCTCTTAATACGAGACAGAAGTCGGGGTCAAATGCACTAGCATATGAAATTTGAGCAGAGGCTTCGGAAGGCTTTATTTCTGCAGGAATCTTGTTATACATCTTATTGAATCTTTTGGAGAAGTCTGAGACAGACTCTCCTTGCATCTTCCTCAGAGACCTAAACTCTGTCATATAATACATATAATCTTTTCTGTCTCCCCATTGCCTCAGGAAAACATTATCCAGGGCTTCAATACCTACAATATATCCAGGGGCTAGTCCCCTAAACCACTTTCTAACCTCACCATCCAAGCTCTGAACAAAGAATCTCATCCAGAAATCTTCATTTTCAATATTGAGGTTGTCTGCATAACTGTAAAAAGAAGCCGAGTGCTCTTCAACAGTTATGTCTCCCTCCCCAGTGAACTTGGGCATATACTTCAAGTAGTCTCCAGCCGGGAGAGGGTTCATAGGATGGGGCAGGACCAAAGGAGCATATCTAGCAGTGACTATAGCATCCATTTTGTTCTGTGGGGGATTAGCACCAGCCATAGGGACGTTGAGTGGAGGAGAACTCGGAGGAGATGGAGTGTGAACAGGTGAGGTAGGAAAAGAGGTCCTCACAGGAGACGACGGGAAAAACAGAGAGAAGTCTAAGGGACCTGAGTGTGCAGGTGTTTCTCTCTGCGTAGCGGTAGTAATCAAAGGAGGAGTAGTGAAACCTCCTGAGGGGGGAGTGACAAGGATCTCTCTCTCTGATACTAGACCAGGAGGAGAAAACTCAGCAGGAACACTCCCGAAGTTCAGAAAACAGGAAACCTCAGAGGAAGTACAACTAGGAAGCTGAGAATAAGAAAATGGAGTTTTCACAGAAGGGGATGGCATATTACCTTTTTCAGCGATGGAAACTCCTTTTGCAGAGCTCTTTCCATTTCTGTGCACTGCTTCCAAGTCTTATTCTGGTGTGGCTAAAGGCAAGTGTCGATTAGACCTCGTGTGTCTACCTCTTGAAGCCACAGTTGATAGAACATGTTCTCCCCAGCGGAGTCGTCACAGTGGAGTCGCCAGGTGCACAGTAGCAATCTTCAAGTTCTGATATCTGATGCACCTTCAGAAATCAGTTAATCTTTGTCGTTCAAATCCGGGGAAGATATTCAACTTCGTCCCCAGCAACGGCGCCAGAAATGTTGGCTATCGGAAGTCACTCCTGGATTGCTTGCAGGAGCAGAGCCCAACGCCCATCAGTTTAATGTCACGATTTGTTTGAAAGGGTGATCGAATGGAAGGTAACTCAGGATGGTATCATCACAACTCGGAAACCCGACCAGGCATGCATGAACGAGTGAGGTTTTGATAAACTCCAAACAGTGAGTTGCAGTAAAAAGGGTGAGTAGGTGGAAGACTTATGCAAGAAAAGTGCGAAGGTCTATCATAGACATCAGGTTCGTAACAGACTAGAGGAGAAAGCATTCAAACCCAAAGTCACTTTATATTCAAATACATGAAACCAGAGAATACAAGAATGTCACGAAAAATCCTTTATCATGACATAACTGTAATGATCCACGTGAATCCTTCAATTGTGAACTCTCCGGCGTGAGATGAAACAAAGCTTGGAAAAGAAGAACTGTTTGTCATAAACCGAGAAGTCTCAAACACAGAGGCATAACCAGGAAATCAGAATGCTCATTGAAACTTTACAGTCGGGAGCTTAGCTCTACCATTGATAGATACAAAAATGGAAAAAATGCCTACATATACTCAAAACAACAACAACAGCGGAACCAATAAATTGCATTGAAGGCTTTGCGTCTGCATGGCTTCTGACAATATGGGGCTGTAATCTCTGAAGGGTCGTGCAACTTATGGCAGACGCGATCGATCTTCTGGTAGTTTATTCGGTGAATCAACGTGCCTTTAATCCAATGCAGGACTTTCCCATTATGGCGGAGATGATGTCTAACCACCACCAACTGCTCCAATAACTGCTTCTTGGGATTGGGAATGGCTCGGCCAACTCAGCACTTCGGGATATGGAAGACCCCTTACGTTGCCACCTGGAATAACTGAATATCTTGAGGGACAAGCCTGGAAGGCCAACACGGAGAATGGGACGAATGATAGGAGTGATGGCGTCGGATTACAAGGTCGTGAAGGGAATGGCGTGGCACGAGAAGGGTGACAAAGGAGGGCACATGGTGGAATAAAATAGGTGGAAGAGGAGGAAGACGAGGGATAGGGGCCTCTCTTTTTGGTGAGAGGCTGACGTGGAAAAGGAGCGGGGCACGCGGCAGGTGGTGAGTGGATAATGAGATGGAGGATAGGCCACCTGGGAGAAAATGGGGAGGCGGATGGATGACACACGGCAGTGAGGGAGAGGTGGAAAGGAAGGCGACATGACGGGAGGAGGGCCCACGCGGGTTAAAGACAGGGCAGCTGAGAAGGTCGGGGCCACGCCTGAGCCGTTGTTCTGGGCTCCTCGATCATGGCCGTCGGAAACTACATCCACGATTCCAGACCTCCCCCCCCTCCACTTAAAGGTAGAAAGGCGGGGGGGGGGGGGGGTCNAGAATCGTCTTCATCGCCGTTGATCTGGGCGCGCTCATCTAGACCGTTGGAGAGGTGTGCCCCCGATTCCGGACCCCCCCCCACTTAAAGGTCGGAAGGCAAGGCGGGTCCAGAATCCAATTTGCGCCGTCGATCTGGGCGCGCAAATCTGGACCGCCCGGTCTTGCTTGCTGCTTACCACGGGCTCATTGTCGCCGAAACTTTGGACAAGTGGGTTTTTACCCCTTCTTTTGCATTCTACCCCCCTATACAAGAAATATCGCCAACATAATCACACACAATTATAGATGTAATGATTAACTTTAGTTTGTAGTTGATGTAACTTGTTTATACACTATTAATAAGGAGTATCTAAAATATAAAAAAATCATGACGAAATCTACGATAACATGAAGAAATCTACTAGTCAGACAATGAAAATTGAGAACATGCCAAAGTGTCTTAGAAAATAAAATTGTGACCACTGTAAGTAGCATAAAATTGTGACCATTGTATGTAGATGCAAATCAACACATCATAATTTAAACCAACCCAACCCAATTGTGGATGACAAGTGGTTGGCATTCTTTTTTTAGTGGTGAATTTCAAAGATTGACATTTTGTCTACAAAACAACTTAGAGGCTAGTGTATGGTGTTGAGTGATTCAAGTTTGAGAAATTTTGACCACTTTCGTTAAATGGTGTGTAATTATTTTCCATGGTGATTCAGTACACACTAATCTAAAGTACAAATTGAAGCGCATCGATCTTAATAGTTAATCGATAATAAAAAAAAGCATGTCAAAATGTCTTAGAAGAAATAATTGTGAGGATTGTAGGTCACTATAAATAAACATATCATAATCGAAAGGAGTAGCTAAAATATAAAAAATTGACAACTTACTATTTGGTATGGTGTAGGTAAGACAATTACTTGTCAGGACAAGGATTTGTCACTATGAATGAAAATGACAGGAAGCTTACTCAATTAAGAGCGACATTAGAGGCGAGGGGCGATGGAAAATGGTATTGCCCTTGCTATGATTGCAAAGGTTTGCAAAAAAAAGACTTTTAATAACAACAACTCAAAGACATTGTAGGGAGAAGGGGCACGCCAAAGGGGGTTATGAATATCGTCCCTTGGTAAGAGGATTCAATATTTAATGTATTCTCTGTAATAATCAGTATGTCATGAATTTTAGTAATTCTTCTTATCAGGATTTTTATATTTTCTATACACACTAAATTTTCTATGTTGTTTTTAAATATATAGACGATGCCCCCAAAATGTCGACCTCCAGAGAGTTATTTTCCAAGTACTAGCAGAAATACTCCTTTATAGGGTGATGAACTTCGAGATCAGAATATTGAAGCTGCTGATCAAGTTATTAATGATGATATGGATGGAGATAACATTAGTGATTCAAATCAGGAAGATGAGATACATATATTGATCCAAGACACATTTTATCCAATGGATGAGGACAACCAGGATGATAGTCATGATGTTGATCCTCTACTCGAGAAGTCACGCCAACCTCTTTATGAAGGCTCAACAACAA
>ML779591.1:742460-761802 GCA_009831015.1 Picea engelmannii
CATGTTCACAAATACTTAAAAGGTTCAATTTTTTCCTATATTTCTATTGTTTTCTAATTTGTAAATTAGTATATTGGATGAGATATTGATGATTAATATTGTTTACATTGACTTATTGTTTAGAATTTTGTAGATTGTTAGGTAAAGTTCTATTACTGACGTCAAATATTTTTCCACACACATATCAAGAAGTATCCGTGATTATGAAAGAAATTGGAATGGACTATCAGGCTATTGATGAATGTACTAATGATCATATCATATATTATGGACAATATGCATTAGAAAATGAATGCTCACAATGTCACAAAAGTAGATATTGAACCGATAAAGCGTCAAAGAAGGTGCCTCTCAAAGTTCTTCGTTATATTCCAATAATTCCACGTTTCCAGCGGTTGTTCAGGTGCCAAAGTATAGCACAGTTTATGGATTTCCATGCAAGGAACAGAAGTTGAGACGATGTTCTTTGAATGCATGCAGATGGTTCTGCATTGAACTACATTGAACAAAAGTTTCCAATTTTTAAATAAGAACCTCGTAATGTTAGACTTTCGTTGACAACTGATGGTGTCAATCCATTTGGAGAGCTTCGTTCTACGTACTCAGTGTGGCCTGTTTTTGTTATAAAAAATAACCTTCCTCCTTGGATGTCAATCAAGAGAGAGCACACAATGTTGGAAATTATTGTTCCAGGTATTTAATTATATTTTATTTTCTTTAAAGTATGACAAAATATTTCATTTCTTTGTTTCGTGCATGATAATTATTTCTTTTATATATAACGACATCTAGATAAGTATAATTAATCATGCAGTATGTTGAACTAATTAGGCAGGTACCGGGTTAAAGATATGAACACATATATTGATCCTCTTATCGATGAGTTGTTGAATTTATGGGATGGCATCACTATGTATTACATCTCTAGACTAATAGGGAAAAAACAATTTCAATTCCATGGAATACTATCATGGAAAATTCATGATGCTCCCGAGTTAACACATTTTTGTGGTATATTGTTACTTTATTTTGTGATTTAATATTATATATATTTATTGAAAATATTGTAACGTCCCCAACCACCCATGGCCAGGCCACGCTACACGAGGGAACACTTTCGTTCTCTCATTGTGGAACATACTGTAACATACCCGGTATTCAACTGAGCTATGCCACATAAATTTTCTCTTCAAACTGCGTGCAATTATATCATATACATACAACACTCTTGCGGTAGCTTTACATATAAATATAAACAAAAAATTACATTATGTAAATATACGATTTCATACTAACACAGACATGCAACATATACAGGGAAATACCCATAAACATACAAACAATTATAATCACACATATGATAAACCGTAACATAAGCACACAAATAACAATGCAACATGCAAATTTATCACACGAATGGAACTTGTCTTGGAAATATTGTCACCAATTGCATGCATATTGTCCATGAACCTCCCAGCCTTAGACTACATTGTTCATCATTCTCAACAGTGAGTCACCCCTGAGATGGGACTAAACTCCACCCGGGTAAAGGGATTCCAAACCAGGCTAAAGGCTCATAGACAACATGAAAGACTCCATCTCAGGTGCTCACTCAAATAACAACCTACAACCTCTCATTCCCCACATGCCTGTCCCACCCAAGGAAGTGTGCCCCTTCTCTTCTCAACAGTCCTTCGGCTGCCCCACTTCCCTTCCAGGGCTCCAGCAACAGGTCGAACAAGAATTCTCAGAGCACTGTAGCTATATTTTATCACCTTCAGTAAATCAATTCACAACAATTCTCTCACTCAGATAATTGCTCATGGGCCTGACAACCCACCTCTTCAATTTCCCATGGGCCTGACAACCCGCCTCTTCAATTTCCCACGGGCCTGACAACCCGCTTCTTCAATCCCGCTCCCAAGATAACTAGGTACAACAAAAGGAAATGGTTATGGAAATAGGCTTAGATATAGTGAAATGAATGTATGAAGGATAACTGACTGTGTGAGTGAAATGGTCATGTAATCATTAACTGGATGACTGAATGATGAAAGGAATCATGGGAGAGATGATCGTAAGAATGATGGAGAAAAAAGTGTGAAAATGAACTAAGTCCACATGATATGTATGCATGTCCCCAACTTGACACTTGTCATGTTGGAAGCTACTTTGGTCCACTTGTCTCCAACTTTAGAACTTAGGATAAAATGATTATCTATACTTTATGTTTTAACAAATATTAATATAATATTCCTTTTTGGCTTAAGCTCTCTAGCTTATCCCTTTCCCTAACTAGCGTAGTTCAGTCCCCCATCTCTTTTATCGTGGTCAGTCTATGCGCAACGATGTATTTTATATTAATCATGAGATATATACAAAATAGGTGCACTGGCCTTTAACATCTAGGTGCTCTGGCCTAATTCCAAAACATAAGCATCCCAACTTATAATAATTAGCTCACCATCCTATGACACATATCATATACATGAGGCTCGTTGACCTCCGTACTGCGTGCACTTTAGTTACTGCGCGCGGTATCCGAGAATGTGCACACTACATCATTTTACTACGCAGTACATGCACGCACTATGCCATGAAAGGTGAATTACAAAATGATGCCAAAACAACTCACCAACTTAAGTACACTTACATTACATTTACAATTGGGTTTGGCTGAGGGATATTACAATCCCCTCCCCTTATTTATGCACTATCCTCAGTGCATCATATACCCATATACAACAAAATTTTTAAAAATCCTCAAAACGATGCAGGTATTTTGTCCGCATTTTATCCTCATGCTCCCAAGTAGCGTCCTCAGGACCGTACCAGGTCCATTGGACCTTTACAAGCCCTATGGCTTGATTATGGCGCTGCTTGATTTTCCAGTCCAGAATGTGCACCGAATGCCTTCTTGCTCCACATTACTTGAAAAGCGCCTTCTTGCTCCACCTAAATCACATTCCAATCAATAACATGATTAGCATCAGGTATATATTTATTTAGCAATGATACATGGAATACATTATGAACAAACATAGATGCAAGCAATGAAATGATATAAGCAACTGGACCAATCCTCTCTAGGATTTCAAATGGACCACAAAATATGGCTGCCAACTTGGCGCAGCTTCCCAGCTTCAGGGAACTCCTGTTAGATTTCACCTTTAGGAAAACATGATCACCCACTTTGAACTCTCTGTGGGTTCTATTCTTATCGGCATAAATTTTCTGCCTATCTTGGGCAAATTTTAAATTCTGCTTAATTTTTATCATATGGTCCTCCATCTCCCTGAGAAACTCTGGCCCAACTACTTTCCTATCAGCTGGATTATCCCATCTCACTAGAGTATTGCACTTTCTACCGTAAAGTGATTAAAATGGGATCATCTTCAACGATGCCTGATACCCATTGTTGTAAGCGAATTCTACCAAGTGCAGGTAGTCCTCCCATTTCGATGGTTTGTCCATCACATACATTCTTAGTATGTCTTCTATCACTCTATTCACCCTCTCTGTATGTCCATCAGACTTAGGATGATAAGCTGTACTAAAGTTCAAATTTGTTCTGAATCCTTTGAACAATCCTTTCCATAAATTCAAGGTGAATTTCGAGTCTTTGTCGGACACAATTGTTTTAGGAATTCCGTGCAATCGTGACACTTCCTACATGAAAATATCAACAAAATCTGCTACCTTGTGAGTAGTTTTCAATGGAATAAAATGGGAAGCTTTTGTAAGCTTTTCCACCACCACCATGATCGAATCATGCAGCTTGCCTGTTCTGGGCAATCTCGTAATAAAATCCATTGTCACCACTTCCCACTTTTATTCAGGAATGAGCAAAGGTTGTATCAACCCTGCTGGGTGCCTATGCTTAGCTTTAACTTTCTGGCATTCCATACATCTAACGATGTGTTCAACGATCTCTCTCTTCATACCTGGCCAAAAGTAATGGCTCTTGACCACTGCCATGGTTTTCTGATATCCAGGGTTCCTTGCATAAGGGACATTATGCATTTCATGCAAAATCATATGTTTCAAGTCCTGGACATTTGGAACAATTTTTTTTTCTTGTGCAGCAGTATTCCATCTATTCCCAAATTATAATTATCCACCTTTTGTGGCATCTTACCCTGTTGTAGCTTTGTTACCAATTCTCTGTATTGTAGATTTTCATTTGCAGCCTCTAGAATTTTTCTTTTAATATCAGTCTGATACATGCTAATGGCTATAGCATGTAGTTCATGCACCCTCTTGTTGAGTGCATCAACCACTTTATTCTCTTTCCCCTTGATATGATTTATATCAAAGTCATATTCACTTAGAAAATCTAACCATCTGCTTTGCCTAGCATTTAGATTTGGCTGATCAAATAAATATTTCAGACCATTGTGGTCTGTTCTTAGCTCAAACCTCTTCCCCATGAGGTAGTGTCTCCATTTCCTCAAGGTATGCACTATGGCTTCCAACTCCAAATCATGAGTGGCAAAGTTTCTTTCATGCTCCTTCAACTTCCTTGATTCATAAAATATAACAAACCCATTTTGACTGAGGACTCCACCAAGTCCTTCATTACATGTATCTGTGCATACAATGAAGTCTTCATTTGGGTCTGCAATCCTTAGTATTGGAGAACTTGTCAATAATTGTTTCAAGTGTTGGAAACTCTTTTCGCAATCCAAAGTCCACTGAAACTTCACACCCTTTCTTTGCAAGGAAGTGATTAGGTGTGCAATATTTGAGAATCCTTCAATAAATATTCTATAGTATCCTACAAGACACATGAATGATATCACCTCTGTCACATTCTTTGGCGTTGGCCATTCTCTAATGGCTTCTATATTCTCAAGATCCACTACTATCCCATCCTTTGAAATGATATGCCCCAAATAATGAATTTGTTTCTGATAAAATGAGCACTTGCTCAATTTGGAATATAACTGATGCTCCCTTAATACTTGCAACACCATTCTAAAATGATGTTCATGCTCTTCCTCTGACTTAGAATATATAAGAATGTCATCCAAAAAGACAATGACAAAATTGTCTAAATATTCTTGGAAAACACCATTCTTTAAGCACATGAAAACAACTGGTGCATTTGGCAACCCAAATGGCACAACTGTGAACTCATAATGACCATACCTTGTCCTGAAGGTGGTCTTACTGATATCTTCCTCTTTAATCCTTAGTTGATGGTATCCTGATCTAAGATCTATATTTGAAAATATCTTTGCATCCTTCAATTGATCAAAGCGATCATCAATCCTTGGTAGAGGATACTTGTTCTTAACAGTCACTTTATTCAACTGTCTGAAGTCAATGAAAAATCTTAATGTTCTATCTTTATTTTTCACAAACAATACTGGGGCACCCCAAGGTGACACACTTGGGCGTATATACCCCTTCTTCAGAAGTTCTTCAAGCTACATTTGCAACTCCTTCAATTCTGGTGTACTCATTTTGTAAGGAGTCTTTGACACTGGAGCTGCTCCAGGCATTAGATTTGTAGAGAAATCAATGTCTCTCTTTGGGGGTAGTCCTGGTACTTCCTTGAACACATCTTCAAATTATTCTAGGACTGCATAATCTTCCAAATTTGGCACCTTATCTTTAGGTGTCTCTTCCATATGATCTGCAAATATTTGACACCCTTTTCTATAACATTTCTTCAGCTGTAATGCTAAAATTTCTCTAATGGTTACTGCCCTGGGAATTCCCTGCACTTTCCTTAGTTTCCCTTCCTCATCCAAGCAAGTAAATGATTTGTTGTGACATTATAAGAGAGTATGATGTTGGTCCAACAAATCCATCCCAATTAGACAGTCATAGGAATCTAATGGAAAGATGTTCAAATCTGCCTTGGTGTTCAATCCATTCATGTCCATGAGGCATGACTTAACCATTTCATTACATTTTCTTCTGGCTCCTGTAGCCAGCTGCACCAACCAAGATTTCCCATGCTTGCTTCTTGGCAAATGCAAACTTTCCACCATCTTAGGATCTATGTAACTATGAGTAGCTCCTGAATCAATTAAAATAGCAATGCTTTGGTTGTTGATCATACCTTCCACTTCAATCATTTGGGACTGATACTTTTCTTGCTTGTTGTCCAAGGCTACATAGATCCTTGGCACATTTCTTCCCATGTCCTCCACTGTTTCATCTTGTTGTACATTGTGAACAACCCTTCCTTTTTAACTTCTGTGAGGACAATCTCTGAACATATTATCTCCTTTACAACCCCAACATTGAATAGGTGGATGACTTGGCCTTTGAATCCCTGTGTCAATTGTTCTGGGTTGTTTAGGATTTTGTTGTCCCTGTGGATTATTTTTGAAGAATGGTGGCTTAGATTCCTTCTTCCTCTGATCCATCTTGAATTTTTTTTTTGTCTTCCCAAGCCTTTTGGAAAGTTGGCCTTGCTTTCTGCTGATCATATAAGCATTAAGCTCGCCTTATGGTCTCTTCCAATGTCCCGGGTTCATCATACTGTATTTTTTCACTAATGAATGATGGAAATGCACTCAAATACCTTTGAATTTTGACTGTATCATCCTTGATGAAAGAGACATACTTCAACAGTTCTAGAAACCTTCTCTCATATTCATCTATGGTCATACTTCCAAGCTTGAGTTCAAATAACTCTTTCATTTTCTTGTCATAGTATCTCTTAGTCAAGTATTTCTTCTCAAAATAGTTCTTGAATTCCTTCCAAGTAATACTTTTCTCTTTAATGTGCTGCACCTGCACAAGTTGATCCCACCACATGGAGGCCTTTCCCTTGAGTTGATAGGCAATTATACCTTCTGCATGAGAAGAATAATTATGCAATTGAAAATACTTTCTCATTCCCAACAACCATGTTTCTGCATCTTCATCCTTCTTGTGCTCACCATCAAATGTATGAGATTTGATTTTGTTCATTTCTCCTCGTAGCTCATCCACCCCAGACCTATTATGCCTTCTGACAGAGGATGTACTTGATCTACTGCTTGCTCTCTTATTAGAATGCCTTGGGGAGTGATGGTGGTGTCTTCTAACACTTCTTGCTTTTCTTTTCTCATTCGAAGGATTGTGACTTCCATATTTGCTGAAGCCACTCTCCTTGTCCAATTTATTTTTATAATGTTCAAGCCCTCCAATAACTTCATGTTGAAGTAATCCTACTGCTCCTTGGCTCTCATAAGCCTTTCATTACTAGCCTTATGGCTTTGGACATCCTTCTTCAAATTTTTAATGGTCTATGCAATATTCATGTTTTCATTCCTTTCTTCTCCATGTCATTGGAGTTTGTTCCTTCAATGCCCAAATGGACATCCATCCCTCTACTCTCATATTGTTGACTATAATTCCCTTATGCCTCTTCCATTCCTATGGAATCTGCATTGATCTGATTTGATCTAGTTGTTGTTAATTTTGCAAAATGTGCAACCATCAAAACTTATTAGGCTAACTAATTCAACAATTCATGAAAAATCTGAACCATTTTGGTTCAATATATACATCAGAATTATTTCTTCTGATTTCCTGGTGTTATCACCATGACAATTTTTAGATAAGACCCAAGTATTGAGATACATCGGGGTGAAAGGCAGTTTGCCGAAACCACTTTTGCCAAAGTCCTAATGTCACGTGCTTCAATATGTCAAAACCACCACTCGTGGGATGAGCGATGACTAGTCAGATCACCCCGTTTCACTCATTCAGTACTTCACAACTGTATGATTGCAAGTGAATGCCGCCATATAACGAACTCAAAATCTAATCATTTGAAATGGATTAACCATGCATGAAAAACCAACGTATTTGTACGCAAGTCTATCTATGATTCATGATTGGGACTCTATAAATACCAGTTATCAAGTATGGAGGCATCATCTTATCCATAAATGGAGTAATCTTCAAATTTTGTTCGACCTTCTGATCTCTGTAAAAACATTTCGGTGTCCACAAAATTGAGATACATGGACAAAGCTATGTCCAGTGAGACTGGTTCTTCTGTCAACATGGTAGTTTTAGCTATGGGTAAGGCGGGTAAGGTAATTGTGTAGATAGTAGCAACTAAACTTCACACAAAACCTGCCACATACTCGAAAATGGAAGTCATGCTGAATCCTATTATGAGGGATCTAGTCATCAACAAGGGAGTTGTTAAGAAGAAACTGATCAAGCGACAGAAGAAAGAAACCATAGCTGAAACGACTGAAAGTGTTGGAGAGGATCAACCGGTTTGGTTAGATACTTTAAAGGAGGAGATCACTAAGATGAAATGAGTCCTTGAATAAAATTACATTTCAACAATTTTTGGTCAGATGGTAGCAGAGGTAAGGGGCCCCAGAGATGATAGGCCTGTTCTTAAATGGTCCCTTTACCACAGGATAACTATTATTTTAAATCATTCCCTTTTTGTAACTTTGGGATTAAAATGATTATATAAATGTAGAAGCGGATTTTGGACTATTTATTACAAGATTCTAACTGGTGGTGATATGAGTCTTGTTTTCTTTCATAGTATGCTTTTCTTGTAAGCTTATATTTCACTTCCATCTGTCTGAATTGGAGGAATATAAAACTCAGAATTTGTTTCCAAGATGCTCTCAGCATAGCAACCTAGACTATATTTATTTCTTCTCAAACCAACTCTGAATTCATTTTAAATAATTCTCTGATGCGGTTGTGTGTTTCTTTTTCCTCTAATACCATGCAAATTTTCTATTAAAATTAGACTCATCACCTTCCAAACGACTTCGAACGCACAAAAATTCAACCTATACACCCATATTTATTGTGCATAACACCACCACAAGGTAAATCGTTCTTTCGCACACCTATATCCACTATGCATTTCTTCTTCGTCGTGCCAATAACTTGCGTGCACTGCTTTTGGGTTGTGCGCCAATATCCATTGCGTACAGTTTTGGTACCGTACATTGATATTCCACATGCATTTTCCCCTATGCATTGCACCATGCTGAAGTTCAATATGCCCCCACCACGCACAATAATCTGCGTGCACCATTGAATACACTATCACGAGATAACTTATAATCATATTGTGCACGCACCAACCAAATGTCTTTGTGTTTTGGTTGGTGCGTGCACCGCGTGCAAATTACTATGTGTGTCCTCAGTGCGCAAAGCTAAATTCAGCGTGCACATTCGCACACAATATTCTTCCGCGTGGTGCCACAATTTACCATGCACACCTGCACGCCAACATTTTCCGCGCGGTGCCAAAATTTTCCATGGACGCTCTGTGACTTGGAATTTGGTCACTTCGAAATTAATCTTCTGTGAATATTCGCTTCAATTGAACCTTTCTGGCCCATCCATGCTCAATGTTGGTACTGAAGCTCTGATACCATATTGTAAAGTCCCCAACCACCCATTGCCGGGCCACGCTACATGAGGGAACACTTTCGTTCTCTTGCTGTGGAACATAAAATAACATACCCAGTATTCAACTGAGCTATGCCACATACATTTTCTCTTCAAACTGCATGCAATTATAACATATACATACGACACTCTTGCTAAAGCTTTACATATAAACGTAAACAAACAATTACATTATGTAAATATATGATTTCATACTGAAATAACAGTAAACATAGACATGCAGCATATACAGGGAAATACCTATAAATATACAGACAGTTATAATCACACATATGATAAACCGTAACATAAGCACGTAAATAACAATGCAACATGTAAGTTTATCACACAAATGGTAGTTATCTTGGAAATATTGTCACCAACTGCGTGCAGACCATCCACGAACCTCCCAACCTTAGACTACACTGTTCATCACTCTCAATAGTGCGTCACCCCTGAGCTGGGAATAAACTCTACCCGGGTAAAGGGATTCCTAACCAGGCTAAAGGCTCATAGACAATAGGAAAGACTCCATCTCAGGTGCTCACTCAACTAACAACCTACAACCTCTCATTCCCCACATGCCTGTCCCACCCAAGGAAGTGTGTCCCTTCTCTGCTCAACAATCCTTCGGCTACCCTACTTCCCTTCCAGGGCTTCAACAATAGGCCGAACAGGAAGTCTCAGAGCACTGTAGTTGCAGTTTAGCACATTCAGGAAATCAATTCCCAACAATTCTCTCACTCAAAGAATTTCTCACGGGCCTGACAACCCGCCTCTTCAACTTCCCATGGGCCTGACAACCTGCTTCTTCAATCCCTCTCCCAAGCTAACCAGGTACACCAACATGAAATGGTTATGGAAACAGGTTCAGATATAGTGAAATGAATGTATAAAGGATAACTAACTGCGTGAGTGAAATGGTCATGGAATCATTGATTGGATGACCGAATGATGGAAGGAATCATGTGAGAGATGATCGTAAGAATGATGGAGGAAAAAGTGTGAAAATGAATTAAGTCCCCACGATATGTATGCATGTCCCAAACTTGACACTTATCATGTTGGAATATACTTTGGTTCACTTGTCCCCAACTTTAGAACTTAGGATAAAATAATTATCCATACTTTATGTTTTAAGAAATATTAATATAATATTCCTTTTTGGCTTAAGCTCTCTAGCTTAGCCCTTTCCCTTAACTTTTTTCCCTCCCTTTCCCTAACTGGTGGAGTTCATTCCCCCATCTCTTTTATCATGGTTGGCCTATGCGCATCGATGTATTTTATATTAATCATGAGACATATACAAAATAGGTGCACTAGCCTTTAACATCTAGGCGCTTTGGCCTAATTCCAAAACATAAGCATCCTAGCTTATAATAACTGGCTCACCAACCTATAACACATATCATATACATGAGACTCGCTGACCTCCATATTGCATGTGCTTTAGTTATTGTGCACGGTATCCAGGAATGTGCACACTACAACATTTTACTATGCAGTACATGTGCGCACTATGCCATGAAAGGTGCATTACAAAATGATGTCAAAACAACTCACCAGCTTAAGTACACTTACATTACATTTACAATTGGGTTCGGCCGAGGGATATTACAAATATCATGTATTATTTTAAATTGTAACTCTAATTTGACGCTACATTAATTCATATATCTTGTAGGTCTTCAAACAAAGGGTAAATTTGCATGCCGAGTTTTTGGTCTGAGGATAAAATCTCATAGTTCAAGGAGTTTAGGAAAGGAAGTGTTTGATGAGTATAGACACTTTCTGCCTAAGAACCATAGTTATCGAACTACATACAAAGCAAATTTGAATGGTAAAGAAGAAAATGGAAAAAAACCATGAAGAATGACACCTCACCTATGGAAGTTGGAATTTATTACAAATCATCAAGGTACGCAAATTATTTATGTATGACATATTATATAAATCTTTGGTTAATTTCATTAGTATTAATTTCATTTTGTCCCATTAATTAGTGTTAATTTCAATTTGTTGATGTTTCATGAATGTCGTTAAGGCACAAATGGGCTTCCACGAGGAATGCAAAGTTACCTGATGCAATTCAGTAGATTGCCATACTACAAGCACATACAAATAGTTCATCTTTTTTATACAATGCATATCAGGAAAAACATAACAAAATTGTTATGGCGAATATTAGATGGAAGGACTGACAAAGAGAGAATTTGAAAGATTTGTTGTGACATCCAGGAAGATAATCACGCATTGCAAAGTGTTATTATTAATTTTAATGGCGATGGTCATGAACATAATACTAGTCTTCCTTGGTTATTGACGGAGCAACATAGAAATATTGTAAAAGAGGTCATTTGAAAAATTAGGTTTCTAACGGGGTTTTCGTTGAACATACAAAATATATTAACGAAAAAAGGTGATTTTGGTGGGGTTAAAACACATGAATGGCATACATTCATTAAGGTAATTAGTAGGTTCTAATATATTTCCTTATTGGTACACATTTTTTGGAAACAAACAATAATTATTTGTTTTTTGTTACAATATGTTCTACCTTTATCTCTCCTAGACGACTTTGACAACAACATAAAACAAATTATTTATGTACTTGGAAAATACATGAGGTAAGCATTGTTTTATAAGGAAAATGTACTTCTTATGTGATTTGTAGTGAAACTTATTGACATATTATGTTTTATCTGCAAATTTATGTATGCCTTCATATTATTTTATTGCATCGACATTTGTAGGTGGCTATCATCAAAAGAAATCCATAAAGAAGATATAAGGTATTGGAAGAGAGAAATTCCACGACTAATGTGTCAAATGCAACAGTATCTACCTCCAACATTTTTCAATGCATAAGAAAACTACCTCATACACCAAGTTGAGGATATTGAATTGTGTGGACCAGTACACACAAGGTCGATGTGGATGGTGGAGAGGCAGTTGAAGTCACTGAAGGCTTTTGTTAGACAAAGAGCACGTCCAAAGGGTTGTATGGTTGAGGGATACATGGTATATCAATGCATGGTGTATATTAGTCAATATATACCTAAATTATCAAAAAATATGAATGTGCCTCGCATTTGGCATCTCGACTCCATCAACAAATTTGAAGGGGAGGTCCTATTGGGGAAAGGTAAAATGAGGACTGTGAAAGGTAATTATTAAATGTTGACGTAGATTTAATATATCACACATTTATTAAATTATTCCTTTATTAACAATAGCTAATTAATGATATTAAATTGTTATGATATCATATAGTTGCTCGAGAGTGGGATGCTTTACATTTATACATTGCAAACAACCTTGATTGGATGGAGCATTGGATAGAATATACTGAAGAATACTTCGGTAGGTTATCATGGGAAGGGGTGAGTAATATGATTAAAACAAMAAATCATCATCGAGATCAATTTCCTGATCTTACATCAAGGGAAGTTGATTTAGCCTTTGGTTTAAAAGATAAACAGGCAAGTTAAATTTTTTACCCACATTTTCCTAGTTTTTTCCCAAATTTTCAATGTATTTGGTTTGTTTAATTTTTGAAATATATATTTAGTAAGTCCTATATGAGGATTATTAATTGGAAATTTATTTTTTACTTCTTGTCCATGTTGCAATTGAAACATCAGAAGTCTATGTGGTGTAATGGTTGTAAATTTCGTATCAAAATGTTGGATGATAAGATGAAAACCTCGGATTGTGGGATAACTGCAGTGTTTAAGGTCACCAAAATTTCCTCTAGAAGTGACAAAAATCCAGAAGAAAATAAGAATAGGTACTCTGGCCATTTGGAGGATATAATTGAGTGTGATTTTAATTCCTTTAAAATAATTTTGTTTGAGGTTAAATGGTACAGGCTATGGATGCATGAACATGATCTTGAAAGAACTGTTATTGAGCATGATAATGGATTTACCATGGTTAATACAAGGGAATTTGAACCGGGTACAAAGCCTTATGTTCTTACAAGTCAACGTGAGCAAGTATTTTACTCAGAGGTACCTGGTAAAGCAGGTTGGTCATACATTGTTAGATATGATCCAAGAGAAAGACCAGTAAAGTATAATCATGTAGCCAAGGATGAATATAATAATGAGGAAGAAGATTATAATTATGAATATCAGGATCATGTGACTCATGTAGTTGATGTGTCAGACAAAGAAGTTGAAGAAGTTGATCATCCAAATGTAGGAGACGACGATCTCATTGACGATATCGATAACTATATTAGCAAAAATGACATTGATGATGATGTTGATAGGAATGAGCCTTTCACAAATATCGATTCTGAACCAAATCCTGATACAAATGTTGAGCTGGATGAAGAAGAAGATGACTGGTATTTAATTTTTGAAAAGAAGAGGTATTTGTTTATATCTTTTATATGATCTTTATATGTTTTTATTTTGTATAATATAGTATATGATACATGTTATTTAGAATTTAAAATTAGGTAATATGGGGAAATAAAGAGTGATGTGAGGTGGGGGGCATAATTAGAGCTTCCACCTTCACATGGTTTCCCTTGTTTAGTATAGAATGAACTATTATCAAAACCAATATGAGCTCTACGCGAATGCGCCTAATCATACCAATGATGTAGGTATGTCCATCATCAATTCAAACTGTGAATGGGGCCAACATTGAAAATTTTCAAACTGTTTCTGAATGCATTGAAGTTTGACATGGATAGACTATTCACATGCCTTAACTATATGAGAGGGTTTCTAGACTCAAATTTGACTCACACACCCACTTTCTTCCATCATCAATTCATCATGTAAACCATAAAACCTAATTTAGTGGAGTCATCGATTTGTCAGGTTTTAGTGTTCCCAGTGAATGGATGTGTTGTTGTTGACATGGAATGGGACAACACATGTACCTTCTTAATTTTCTTCCTTCACTTGATGTGGGCCTGGTCATTCCTAGCCTTGAATTGAAAGTTTCCCCTAGTCTTAGTCATCACCCTTCACGACATTTTTCACCCAACGATCATTAGATCAAAAGGTTGGAGGCATATGGGCATTGGGATCATGAGTCTTTATAACCCTACAATAACAAGAGACATTAATTGAACTTTGATTAGATTGAAAGGTACGTGCAATTGAAAATACTAACAACCCAAAACTAAAAGGGATCAATACATAGACTGTCAATGAGAGGTGATCTGGCCATGGTGTGCAGGAATAGGCCTAGAACCTTCAAAATTATTATTCTCAAAATATATTATACAAATTTTACAAGGAATTTGTACTAGGAGTAGACACGGGTAATAGTGACCTGTGAATGGGGCCAACGTTCAAATTTTTTCAAACTGTTTCTGAATGCATTGAAATTTGACATGGATAGACTATTCGCATGCCTTAACGATATGGGAGGGTTTCTGGACTCAAATTTGACTCACACACCCACTTTCTTCCATCATCAATTCATCATGTAAACCATAAACCCTAATTTAGTGGAGTCATCAATTTGTCGGGTTTTAGTGTTCCCAGTGAATGGATGTGTTGTTGTTGACATGGAATGGGAAAACACATGTACCTTCTTAATTTTGTTCCTTTACTTGATGTGGGCTTGGTCATTCATCAAGCTCATGAAAATTGTAGGTGCATTACATAAACCCAAATGAATCACTAACCATTCACACAAACCTTGTTGCCTTGTCTTGAATGTTATTTTCCACATATTTTGCTTTGATCCTTAATTAATTATGGTAACATGATTTGAGGTCCAACTTGGTGAAGAAATTCCCTGTTATAATTGAACCAACAAGTCATCGATATGTGGTAGCGGATATTTATTATTGATGGTGAATTTGTTCACAATGTGGTAGCCAATGCACATTCTCCATATTTTTTCCTTCATGGGCACCATTATGATGGGTGAATCACATGGTGATGTGTTGGGCTTGATGATTTCTTGCTCCAACATAGTTTCTATAATCACTTCTTCACTTCATCTACTTATATGATGGACTATAGATACAATATGATGTTTGACAATGGAAACTTTGTAAACGACCAAAACTCAAATTCTCTCTTGGGTGGTAGAGCTTGAGGCTCTTGAAATGCCTCCTTGTATGTTTCGATCAACTATTGGAGTTGCGAGCATTGCGTACCATCACATCCTTCTAAGGATTACTTCATTTCCACTTCATTGCCCTCTCTTTTTTTCATTCCTTCTCTCAATATCAACAAGACAAACTTTTTGATATTGCTAATGATTCTTCTCGCTTGATGAGTGTCCATTAAAGAGAGTTTAACATTGTTCTTGTGTTGGACACATTTTATGCCATTAGTATGTTTTGTACAAAAATAATGGATCTTGGGGACTAAACCATGGTCAAGGAATGAGAAACAAGGAAAAATGAACAAGGAATGAGGAACAGGGAACACATAACACAGAACAAGGAACAAAAATTGTATGAGGACTAGACATCAACAACAATGACCTGCGAATGGGGCCAACGTTGAAATTTTTTCAAACAGTTTCTGTATGCACTGAAATTTGTCAATGATAGACTATTGGAATGCCTTAATGATATGGGAGGGTTTCTAGACTCAAATTTTCTTGACACACCCACTTTCTTCCATCATCAATTCATCATGTAAACCATAAACCCTAATTTTCTTTCAAAGTACACAATTTGGTTGACACAAGTTTTAGGTTTTCGTCAGTATTTCTTCATTTTTCTTTCAGGTTCTACATTAATGTATATACAATGTATCTGCATCATATTTTTGATGAAAAATCCCTCTTTTTCATTGATTGCTTAATCAACACCATCAATATACTAGAGGCGGGCAACAATGACATGTGAATGGGGCCAACGTTGAAATGTTTTCAAACTGTATCTGTATGCATTGAAATTTGACTTGGATAGACTATTCACATGCCTTAATGATATGGGAGGGTTTTTGGACTCAAATTTGACTGACATGCTCACTTTATTCCATCATCAATTCATCATGGAAACCATAAACCCTATTTTTCATATGTTCTAGTAGATATGTTAATGATTCCAAGTTTCATATTTGTATTTGACTAAAGGTCCAACTAGCTTGCAAAGTTTCAAAATGATATTTCAAGTTGACAAACCAAATATGAAATTAATCCAAGCATCATTTGATATCGTTGCAAGAGAGACGAATTCAAATAATATTGCGACAAATTTGCTATACTATCGACGAAAAAAGTTTGTCGATAGTATAGCTAATTCGTCGCAAGAATATTGTGTCTAATTTGAATGGTGTTACATGGTTTGAAAGGAGTGTAGGGATTATATTATGGTGCAATGTATTGTAGTCTATAAGAAAAATCTCTATGAAAAAACTCAAAATGGATAGTACCATATCTTGTTCATAAGACAAATATTCTTGGTCTGTTTCCTTTGTGGTGGCTCAAGCCCTCAGTACACATGATGCCTTACAATGAAATGTAACAATTTTACTATTGAATGATAGCGTTATGTCACCCATGGTTAAGGAAATAACTTAAGGTTCTTAGGTCCTATTTGAATCTTCTTAGAATTGAGATTCAATACATAGTCATTGAAAAAAGACAAAAGACTTATGTAGCAGATATTAATTTGGTCAGTGTGTGGGATATTTTATGCCATTAATATGTTTTGTACAAAAATAATGGATCTTTGGGACTACACCATGGTAAAGGAATGAGAAACAAGGAAAAAGGAACAAGGAACGAGGAATGAGGAACTAGGAACACAGAACAAGGAACAAGGAACGAAAATTGTACGAGGACTAGACACCGACAACAATGACCTGCGAATGAGGCCAACATTGAAATTTTTTCAAATAGTTTCTGTATGCACTGCAATTTGTCATTGATAGACTATTGGCATGCCTTAATGATATGGGAGGGTTTTTTGACTCAAATTTGACGGACGCACCCACTTTCTTCCATCATCAATTCATCATGTAAACCATAAACCCTAATTTTCTTTCAAAGTACACAATTTGGTTGACACAAGTTTTAGGTTTTCGTCAGTCTTTCTTCATTTTTATTTCAGGTTCTACATTAATGTATATACAATGTATATGTGTCATATTTGTTATGAAAAA
The DNA here is from genome assembly GCA_009831015.1 of Picea engelmannii. Lineage (NCBI taxonomy): Eukaryota > Viridiplantae > Streptophyta > Pinopsida > Pinales > Pinaceae > Picea > Picea engelmannii. The sequence continues at coordinate 759,947 of ML779591.1, forward strand.
TCCCTCTTTTTTGTTGATTTCTTAATCAACGCCATCAAGATACTAGAGGCGGGCAGCAATGACATGTGAATGGGGCCAACGCTGAAATGTTTTCAAACTGTATCTGTTTGAATTAAAATTTGATCTGGATAGACTATTCACATGCCTTAATGATATGAGAGGGTTTCTGGACTCAAATTTGACTGACACATCCACTTTCTTACATCATCAATTCATCATGGAAACCATAAACCCTATTTTTAATATGTTCTAGTAGATATGTTAATGATTCCAAGTTTCATATTTGTATTTGACTGAAGGTCCAACTAGCTTGCAAAGTATCAAATTGATATTTCAAGTTGATAAACCAAATATGAAATGAATCCAAGGATCATTTGATATCGTCGCAAGAGAGACAAATGTTTGACTCATTTGAGATCTTTGGAGCCCCTTTCCTGTTTAGTGGGGATTCTCAGGTTGTTTCATGTTCATTGGGGATTCTTGGGTTTATTCCTTCCTCCTCCCCCTTGGGGTATGGAATCAATTCCTATGTATCCATATTATTTGTAGTCATGATGCTTATATGTTGGACCTGCCCCCATTGTTCTAGGAATTTCTATGTATGATTGTTCATATCACTATATTATACTTTGGCATGTATTTTCCATCCCCATGTTGTACTATATTGAGACCCCATTTTGTCTCATTCACTTGGCTCCCTTATGCCACACATACCATTGTATCATTTTTATGAGATTTCTTAATGAGTATGGATATGCCTAACTTGTTCCTATTGGGATCTTGTACACCTATCACCTTTTGAATTTGTTGTTGATAGGTGGTACTCTATGGTTAATCCATAGGTGTTCCTCCTTCCTTGGACACTTGTCTCCCTCCTTGGTCCTCTCTGATCATTGCAAATAAAATTGTGATGTATTTTGGTCATACAATTTCCTCTTGACCTCACACATCACGGGGAAGTATGTTATCACCTAAAAACTACTCAATTGTGACATTTCCACAAGTTTTTGTTGAAATATACCATTATCAACATGTTTACTATCCATTTCACCTCACTTCCCACCTCCACTAGACCTCTATAAGTCGCTAGGAAAAATCTTAATTTTGACCCATTAAAGCTAGTGCAAATAATAGCCCTAAAATGTGTGTCATCATGTGGAAGGTAACCCCAAAAGCTACACTGACCCATCAAAGTCACAATTTTGATTGTTCCCAGCCCAAATTTTCCAGAAAGGGAAAGTAGTTATCAATGGAAATTTCTAAACTCTAGTTGATATTCCTAGCCTTGATTTTGTCATATTTAACAACTATTTTATGACCATGTGAAGGGTGTTTAACCACTACTTTTCCTATAAATAAAGTCTTGAGGTCATTCCATCCATCCATAGTATGTATATGCGGCCAAAACCACACTAGATATCTTTAGGACTCCTTCCTCTTGATAGTGTTTTTTGTTTTTTGATCACTCAACCAAAGAGGGGATATATACACATCAAGGAATTCACGGACCCTCTCAAGAAGGAGGCTTTGGAGCCACATATTAAAAAAGTCTACTCCCTAGGTGATATCTTTGATCTTTCTATTCATTATGGAGATATTCTTTGCATTATTTCAAACTATTTGTTCATGCCTATTGTTGTAATTTCCTGGTTTTCTTTCTTGTCACATAAATATACTAGGGTTTGAAGCTTTGTGAAGCATATTTAGGATACAGTTTTCATGTTCTACTTTCATTTTTGTCGGGATCTAATTCATAACCATTAGATTAGTACATTGTGTACACCATTGCTGCAATTTATACCCAACACTTGGTGATTATGCTACTTATCTTGTGAGAGGAGTACTTGGCTCCATTT
>ML779591.1:805309-828645 GCA_009831015.1 Picea engelmannii
GTTCCATAAACTTTGTGGCATTAGTTGTGCCATTAAACACTAGTGGATCTTTAATCTCTACATGAATCCACTTAATGGAATTTGGTAGTGTGCATATTTGTGTCAATTAATTCTCATACTCCCTAGGCATATGAGAATGCAAAGATGCAACTTATGAAACTATATGCAACTTTATGCAACTATGTTGCAACTATATGCAACTTATGCAACTATATGCAACTATGCAACTATATGCAACTATATGGAAACATGCAACTTATCCAACTATATGCAACTATATGCAACTATATGCAACTTTATGCAACAATGCAACTATATTGCAACTATATTGCAACAATTTCGTATGCAACTATACAACTTATGCAACTATATGAAACTATATTCAACTATGCAACTATATGCAACTATGTTGCAACTATATGCAACTATGCAACTATATTCAACTATATGCAAATATGCAACTTATCCAACTATATGCAACTATGCAACTATATGGAACTTTATGCAACAATGCAACTATATTGAAACTATATGCAACTATATGAAACTATATTGCAACAATTTCGTATGCAACTATATGCAAATATGCAACTATATGCAACTAGACAACTATATGCAACAATGCAACTTATCATGTTTTTTAGTGACTATATGCAACTTTATGCAACTTATGCAACTATATGCAACTATGCAACTATATGCAAATATGAAACTTATCCAACTATATGCAACTATGCAACTATATGCAACTTTATGCAACAATGCAACTATATTGCAACTATTTGCAACTATATGCAACTATATTGCAACAATTTCGTATGCAACTATATGCAAATATGCAACTATATGCAACTATGCAACTATATGCAACAATGCAACTTATCATGTTTTTTAGTGACAATATGAAACTATATGCAACTTTATGCAACAATGAAACATATGCAACTATATGCAACTATATGCAAATTTATGCAACAATGCAACTTATGCAACTATATGCAACTATATGCAACTCTATTGCAACTATATGCAACTGTGCTGGTACCACAAACGTATATTGGCACAATAATAAATCATTACATCAACAACCTACAACTCCCCCTCGTCTAGTTGTATACTACAATTCCCTTTCCCAATATGCTAGTTGGATACTACAATTCACTTTCCCACTATGCTATGGGAAATGCAAGACAATGTTGCATCTAAGTATATTAATATAAGAACTCTTTCTCCAACCACTAAGACAAATTTTCGTAAGCCTTTTGACAATCTAACTCTCCATTTTAAAAGATGTACATTACTAAGACGGATTTTCATAAACCTTTTGACATTTATGAGTAGATGATTTGTGGCCACCCTTCACAAGGTGTTTTTATCGTCAAGTTATTTGTCAAATTTAATATGTAGATATTGATATATATGCCAAGTTCCATGTGGTGTTTTTATTGTCTAATTTATTTGTTATTGTCAAGTTATTTGTCAAATTTAATGTGTAGATATTTCATATATGCCAAGTTCCATGTGGTGTTTTTATTGTCTAATTTATTTGTCAAATTTAATGTGTAGGTGGTTGTACAGTACATCAAGTGTACACTCTTTACCTAGCTCAAATTTCAACTATAAATCAAGAACCCTAAAGAGGTGTTTTAAATATAATTTTGGTTTACTTGTAGTTTTTTTTTATAAACAAGTATAACTATTTTAGAGAACCCCCATATACAAAGTATTTATCCATATCCTCATTATGGAAAATAAATTAGAAACGATCCCTCACTTCATTCATTTCCATAATCCTAACCTTATTTCTATCCCTAGACCAAATCCTAGTTCCCATTAAACAATGCATGAGGCTAATCCCAATAATCTAGACCCCTCCTCTCATCCCACATGTTAGTGCAAGTATTATAAGGCTCCAAAGGACACAACTACAAAATGCTTATTCTTATAATAATAATTCACATCCAAATCCTTGTACATAGATGAGAAATCCCTTGATGATCCTAGGGTACACCAATATTTGGACACTTCTCCCCAACAAAAAATAGTCCCTATTCCAAACTCTATTGAAAAAGATCCCTCATTACTCATAATGACGAATGAAATTTATTCCCCTCTCTAAGTCTCCTTTTTACTCATAATTGTTAGATTAAAGACCAACTTGCCACTATAATCCTTGACAATTGTAACCAAAATAATCACATTTTCCATCACTCCTCACCCCTATCCTTATCATTGGGGATTTGTACAATAGGACATAATTCATATTCTCATTAATAAACATTGTGGAGTCACCCTTGTCATAGGGATTTTTCAAGAGTATGTTGAATGTTATGTATCTCCCCTTGATTACTCTAATTTACTCTTGAACATATCACATGAACAATAATGAAATGATTTATAACATGTCCATTGAGATACCTATAAACTCTTTAAAGATAACAAAACCCATGAATTCATCTTTATTGCAATACCCTTTCCATGTAATGATGTGACCAAAACATCCTACATAAATATCTTTCTCTCTTAGTTGTACCTCACATCCAACCATTTGGAATGTGTGGAAGAGGTAAAGTGAAACCTCACATCCAACCATTTCATATGGTTTCACTTTCTCTCTTCCACACATTCCAAATGATACCTTCTCATCCTTCTACCCCATCAAAAACAATGAAGTTCTTTATAAGATGCTCATTGCAATACTTATCAACTCTATAAAGAGGAAAAAAACTATGAACTCACCTCTTGCAATACCTCTTCCTTATAATGTTAAGACCCAACAAAACATAATACATAAATACCTTTCTCTCTCACTTTTACATCACATCAATCCATCTCATCTCATATGGTTGCACTATCCCTTTTCCAAACTCTCTAAATAATACATTGTCATCCTTTTACCTGGATGCACTCTCACTCTGCTATTCTCATTCTAAATCCCAAACCTCCCCAATGATTTTTAACTCAATATTTTTTTTCTACCATACTCCTATTAACAAAATACATATATGATCTATTATACCTAGTTCCATAATTGCTTGCCCTTTTCCTCTCACTGGCTACAACAATGATAATTACAATACTTTTACCATATAATGTTTGCACAATGTAGGATTCACAAGAACTAACACCCAACCACTACACTTTTATATACAATAGTTCCTTCAGAAATTGTTCCTCACCAACTATAATATTTATGTAAATATTAGCTAACTTTTCCAGCAATTTAGAAATACATATATAGAGTTAGATTTACGACCATTTTTTCTTAAACAACACCACAACCTTAGCATTCTATTGCTATGTTTATTCAGCTAGATATTGTCCACATCGACACTACACACCTCATATGGCTTCTCTGGTTAGAACTACATACCTATATAGGTAGATGTACAACCATTCTTTCTTAAACAACAACAACACCACATGATTAGCATTATATTTCTACATCTACTCAGCCAGATATTGTCCACATAGACACTACACCTCATATGGTTTCTCTAGTTAGAACTACATACCTATATAGGTAGATGTACAACCATTCTTTCTTAAACAACAACACCAAAGCCTTAGCATTCTAATGCTATGTCTACTCAGCTAGATATTGTCCACAACGACACTACACCTCAGGTGGCTTCTCTAGTTCTCCATCCTTCAATGTAACTCAAACATGGTTATATACATTCTCTTCATATGTATACTTCACCAACATGGATGCACACCACCACCAGTGCTTATTTGTATCATAGAACACATTCCATATTCATTGTGCACATTAATCGTTGGAGTTTTCTTGTTTACACTCTAGGAGAAACACACCATATCATGGACATGACATCTTCAATGGATATTGATCACCTCATCCCTACAACAATTTCTTCACATCAACACACAAATAAGTATCAGTCCTAGATCACCACAAGCTCAGACTAGAACATCCTTACTATATTCAAATCCCATGCATTCTATTTTTCCACCAAGTCTATCATGTCCTTGAAAAAGCACGGTTGCAAGAGATTGCAACAAATCACACTCAGCCTTGTAGGATCATATCAATAGTTCATGCCATACCACCCTTTAATCTTTCCACCAAGTCTATCACCTAGATTAGTGTGATCACCCTTTGTTTCAAAACGTTGTGATCACACTAACTTGATTTGGTGTGAACTACCCTTTGAGTTAAACATTTCCATTTCTCTTCATTTATATGGTATCATGTACCTTCATTTGAATAGGGTGAGTTACCTTTACTTGAATAGGTGTAAGTGTCTTTGTTTAAACAAGTGCTCCATTGTTTTGATCTACCATTCTTTCAAAGCATTACAACTTTTTTCGTGGGAACAACTTTGATTTATTTCATTCATATGAGTGTGAGTAACCTTCATTTTTTTGGTAAGGGAATGAATCAACCACAAGGCTATGGGTCAATCATGAATCATGAATCCCAACATCCAGCTTCTCAATATGGTATACCATATCTCATGTAGATTTTTTTTTTTTTAAACTTAAAGGAAGAGTGGCAATATCAAGAATAGTTTGTCACAAAGCAAGGTTTTTTTTTGAAAAAGTGTGGCAATAGCGACAGAAGTTCGTTGCACTTTGCCATGGTTTTGCGTCACACATATAACATCTACGTTGTAAGTTTTTTCTCTGCCAAACGTTTTCATCGCTATTGCCACACTTTTTTGTCGCAACTTTCCACAGTTTTGTGTCGCATGTATGGCAGTTGTGTCATAATATGTTGGTAAGTTTTTTACCTTGGCACGGTTTTTTGTCCCTATTGTGATGAATTTTCGTTGCTATTGCCACACTTTATAAGGTAAACCTATCTTTATGGTGATGACACATGGAGGGTTAATTTCGTCATTGTTTCCACGAACTCTTGGTTCATGGATATAGCGACAAAAAATAGTCTTTTCTTTCGTGGAAAGTGCGATAGATATGTGTGGCAATAGAAACAAAAAACCATGGAAAATTTGGTCATATGTAGTAGTGATCAAAGCCTCTTAATATTTCAAAATAACCTAGCCACTGAATCCTTTTAAAAACATCAACAATTTCAGGGTTATCATAGATTTTGGAGGGCTCAGTAGGTTCCCTCCTATTGAACCGAACCCCTGTGGTTTTCTGAGACTGTCACCCAATGATATAAAAATAAGAATTAAGTTGCAGATCCAAGACTATTATAGAAGAAAAGAAGCTTTGCAAAACTAAAATATTCCTGTAAAAGGAAATCTACAAGAAACTTGGAAAGGATCTGTTTATCAAGGAAGGTTATATAAGCAATGAGATGAATGAAAACAAAGGTTCTTAAAACAACATCAATGGGGTATTTAATACAACATGGATTCCTCAAATGGGTCGAGATATCCAGTGAGAGAGACAAGGTTTTTCTAAGTAAATTCTACATGACTGTGTGGCCAATAACTTATGAATTTAACTATGCAAACCCAACAAACAATTCAACAATGTAATATTATAAAACAATTAAACAACGTGCTAGGGAAGTTATAAGATAGTAACAAAAAATGACATTTATGAGAAAATTCTTGTGAGGAGAGAAAAAAACCAAGCATATAAATGTGCTACCTTCCTATAGAGAACCCTGGTGATCCACGGGATCAAATTTTACTCAAAAATCAAAGTGCTCGGAATTGCTTCAAAACAGACACATGCATAGGCCTTGTCGTCATGAACCCAACTCAACTTGAACAAGCTCAAACAGACATCGTATGAACAAGATATTACATTCTGTTCATTTTTCCAAACAAACAAAATTTTGCTGATTGTACAATTCATACATTGCTGATGTGATAGCTGGCTGTACAGTTCGTACGATCATACAGTGATGTGGCAGATGCGTTGGCATGATGACTAGGAAGGAATTGGTGGATAGGTGGATGAAACTGGTGTTGACACATGTCATTATCTTGGCAAATGTTATGGTGCCACGTGGCCTAGTCGTGGGCTTCCATGTGACACCCCTCCAGTTTTTTAGCAGTTGGAGATTTTTTATATGAATCCACAGGAGTCGAACCCGCTACCTTCGAACGAGGGTAAAGCTTTGGAAGGGCTAAGATAACATCCCTCCCATGATGTTTCTTAACCCATAGTGTTTAAATTAATTATTTGAATTGCATCAAACATTTGGTTGGCAGAGTAAAGGGCTAGGGCCTAGCCCCAACCCCCAATGCATATACATATAACCATACCACATGCCCAGACCTTTAAAATTGGTGCGCAAACCATTTCATTGTTATCCCCTAGTCACAAGTGTTACACCATATGACCACACACCCAAGCGCAAAAGAGCTAGCCGATGGGTGTGGAAGTTGTTAGGTCATTGGCCACATGGGGGCATATGACCGAGTTCTCCACCGTGATTGGGGGCCAACGCACTAACGGTCATACATTTTTTCCCTTTTTGCGGGAATGGTTGCGCGTGTTGGGTTTTGGTGCGGAAAACACACATAGGCTGAGTTAGTCTGTCAGTGGGTGCATTTTGGCAAACAGGTACAACAAGCTTGAAGGGGAAAACTTCTAGGAGGTGTAACTTCTTCATTTTTTGGCCAAACCAGGTGCCAAAAAAGCCCATCTAGGCGTTTTTGGATGTTTTGAAGCCATTGGATCCATCTATTTTGTATTATGATCATTGTAAGAGCACTTTTTAATCATAATGAAAATGATCCAAGGGAAGCTGGACCAGGATATGTATCCCAAGAGAGGGGTGAACTCCTTTATCATTTATTGTGTTATGTGTTCATTATTGATGGTTTTTATATGTCTGATATGATGCTCCTATTTATGCAAAACTCATTGAACTTATGTGTTAGTAACTTGATCCAATTACCCAAACACATACCTTTTATACACTTGCAATTTAAAGAGATAAGTCTTCTTCATTTTAAACATCTATTGGAAACAAATCCATTCCATTTTCAGATCCATTGGTATCAAAGCATAGGTTTTTGAAGGCTTGATTGTTTGCAAGTTTTTGTTTTCTGATGCTTACAAGGTTGAAGATCACAAGAGGAGAAGGTCAACTTGTAGAGCCAAGTTCTCAACTGTCAAGAAGGAGAACAATAAAATCACCTCAAGATTCAAGGAGATATTCACCAAGTATGGCTCATGAGGAGAGTCATGGAACTCTTCCTTAAGAGGAGGAAAATTTCAGAAAATATTTCTATGATATGACTGAGATGGCCAAATTTTTATTTGAAAAAAGAAATGAAAGATTTCAAGGTGAAATCTCCAACCCTCCAAAGGGAAATGGAGACAGTGGTGATAAAAATCCAAAGGGAAATGGAGACAGTGGTGATAAAAATCCAAAGGGAAATGGAGGGAATGGTGATTCTCCACCTCCTTCACCTCCATCTTCCACCTCTTCTACCATTTCACAACCACCTCCAAATTCTCCAAAATAACATGGTAAAACTCCTTTACAAACTCCTTTGCTAAATATTTACATTAAGTTTGAATTGCCAATGTACAATGGAGAGGTAAATGCTGAGAAATTAGATAACTCAATTCATCAAAGTGAAGTGTATTGTAGGATACAAAGAATCACAGGTAATGAAACTAAGATTCAACTTGCTTCTTTAATATTGGACATTGCATCACTCATTTGGTGGGAAGCCAAAACTCAAGAGGACATGAAGAAACATCGTAAAGTTTTATCCTCTTGGAATGATTTTATTGTTGCAATTAAAAGGCAATTTTATCCATTAGCATACATGAAGAAAGCTATTATGGATTGGAAAAACTTTAGGCAAGCTAAAGGGAAATATTTTCAAAGATTCACTCATGAATTTAGGAGAAGAGATTTGGTTTTAGGTATAGATTTGTCTTCTCAAGAAACTTTACTTAAATACATTGGAGGTTTGCATAACTACTTGAGGCATACAATACTTATGTTTAACCCTTAAAATCTAGATTAAGTTTGTGTACATGCAACTCATTTAGAGGCAAGAAGAAGGAATGAACCTCAAGAGGGTAGCAATAAGTCTTTTAGTGGAGACAAGGGAAAGAGGAAGTTTGAAGGAAGTGGAAAGAAAAATGCTTTAGTCAAGAAAGAGAGAGATAAACTCTCACATAAACATTGTTCAAAGGATGGCCATGATGAAGACCATTGTTGGAAACTTCATCCTGAAAGGAGATCCAAAAAGTTCAACAACAAAGAGAAACGACACATTCCTACAACTGTACAACAAGATTTAGGATCTGATTCAGAGGATAAAACAAAAATCATAGCCATGGGTTTACAAGGTAAGAATTCTATTCCTAACACTAGTTCTTCAAATTCTGCCATCAATGAAACTCAACATGAAAAAGAAAGGATAGATATTTGACACATAAGGGTAATTTAAAAACATACCAAGATAGATGCTCTCTTTGATACGGGATCACAATCAAATCTTATTTCTAAAGGCATTGTCAAGAAACTAGATTTGAAAACTAATCCTGATCCTAAACCATACCCTTTAGGTTGGATATGTGTCAATGCCAAATTGCATGTGACAAGAAGGTGTAAACTCAGATTTTCCATCACTGAAAACTATATAGATGAGGTAGAGCTTGATGTTATTCCTTTGGATATTTGTAATATTGTGTTTGGAAGCCCATAGTTATAGGATAGGAGTGCCATTTTTCATCGTCATGAGAACAAGTATCATTTGTTTAAAAATGGAGTTGAGTACATTGTTAGGGCACATACAAAGAAGATGAATTTGTCACTTACAAATGCTGGACAAATGAAGAGATTAGTCAATGCTAGTAAGAACCTTGTACTTTTGATGACTAAACCCAAAGACAATGATGAAGACGAAGTTCTCAAAGGATGTGATGCAAAGTTACAATATGATTTTTATGAGGTTGTTAACGAAAATGTTGAGATGTTTTAGGAACCAGGGAGATTTCCTCCTAAAAGGGGTATCCAACATGAGATTCTATTGCAGCAAGGAGGTCGTCTTCCAAACATTGACATGTGTAGGATGTTAGTCATGGAGAATGTTGAAATCAGAAAATAAGACCAAGAGTTGCTTGACAAAGGGGTCATCAAACCAAGCACTTCGCCATGTAGGTCACCAATTAGTTTGGTATCAGATAAAGATTGTATATGGCGTATGTGGGTATATTTCAGAGCCTTGAACAAGACTACAAATATGATTGTTGAAGGAAACACATGGAAGAAAGATTTGAAAGCAAAGCAAGCTCCATTGCATGCATTGACAAGTTATGTTTTCCACTTGGTGATAAGGTATAAAAAAGACTTTTATGACAAAGTTGTTGATATGCTTACTAGGCCTATTGTTAGTGCTTTAGTTATTTTCAAGGATAATCCTATCATGCATAAGAGCTATTTGGAACAATATGATTTATATGCTGATGAAAAAAAATGTTTATGCAACTTTATGTCATACTAACCAAGTTGAGGAATTGGATTCTTATGAGCATGGTAAACTTTTTTTTATCTTGGAAAGCTCTGTTTTTCATAGGGTGAAAGAGTAAAAAAGATAAGGGAAGCACATTCTTCTCTTGTTGCTGGCCATTTTGGTGTGGGCAAGACAATGGCTAGTTTGAAAAACAAGCATCCTAAGTTTTTAGATGAGAATAGACACTACTTTAAGCCTGCTTATAACCAGACCAAGAAGTTCATTGAACAAGTTCAGTTTGTTCATCAAATTGTTCAAGAACAAAAGAAAAAGATCCAAACCAAGTACATAACAAGACATGACAAGTTTTGTGTTGGTATTCAAGGCACAAATACAAGCAAGGCCAAGTGGATTGAGATTGGAAGGGTGAGGGAATTGTATCCTCAGCTTTATATTGACTAAAATTAGTCTTTTGGAGGTCCAAAAGCTTCCCAATGGCGAGGTGTGATCCAGGGGATCAAATTTTGCTCAAAAATCAAAGTTCTTAGAGTTGATTCAAAATGGATACGTACGTAGGTCTCATCGTCACGAACCCAACACAACTTGAACATGTTCAAACTGACATTGTATGGGCATGATATTGCATTCTGTTCATTTTTCCAAACATGCAAAATTTTGTTGATTGTACAGTCCATACAGTGTTGATGTGGCAGCTGACCGTACAGTCCGTACAACCATACACTGATGTGGTAGATGTGTTGGCATGCTTACTAGGAAGGCATTGGAAGACAGGTGGATGAAACTAGTGTTGACATGTGTCATTATCTTGGCAAATGTTATAGTGCCACGTGGCCCAGTCGTGGGTTGCCACGTGGCACCCCTCCAATTTGTTGGCAGTTGGAAAATTTTTATATGACTCTTTAGGAGTCGAACCCGTGATCTTTGGGCTGGGGTAAATATTTGACAGGGCCGGGCTACCAACCTACCCATGATGTTTCTTAACCCATAGTGTTTAAATTAATTATTTGAATTGCATCAAACATTTGGTTGGCAGAGTAAAGGGATGGGGCCTAGCCCCAACCACAACCCCCGACGCATATACATATAACCATACCACATGCCCAAAACATTAAAATTAACACATGGACCATTGAATTGTTAGCCCTTGGTCATAGGTGTTACACCATATGACCACACACCCAAGCGCATAAGAGCTAGTCGACGGGCGCACAAGTTGTTAGGTCGTTGGCCACATGGGGCCATACGACCGAGTTCTCCGTCGAGATTGGGGGCCAACGCACTAACTGTCCTACATTTTCTCCCTTTTTGTGGGAATGGTTGCATTTGATAGTTTTTGGTGCGGAAAACACACAGACGTCGAGTTAGTCTGTCAGTGGGTGCGTTTTGGCGAGCAGGTACAACAAGCTTGAAGGGGAAAACTTCAAGGAGGTGTAACTTCTTCATTTTTGGCCAAATCAGGTGCCGAAAAAGCCCATCTAGGGGTTTTTGGACGTTCTGAAGCCATTGGAGCCATCTATTTTGTATTCTGAGCACTATAAGAACACCTTTTAAGCATAATTAAAATTATCCAAGGGAAGCTGGACCAGGAGATGTAGCCCAAGAGAGGGGTGAACTCCTTTATCATTTGTTGTGTTATGTGTTCATTATTGATGGTTTTTATATGTCTGCTATGCTTCTCCTATTTATGCAAAACTCATTGAACTTATGTGTTAGTAACTTGATCCAATTACCCAAACACATACCTTTTATACACTTGCAATTTAAATAGATAAGTCTTCTTCATTTTATAGATCTACTGGAAACAAATCCATTCCATTTTCAGATCAGTTGGTATCAAAGCATAGGTTTTTGAAGGCTTGATTGTTTGCAATTTTTTTTTTTTCTGATGCTTACAAGGATGAAGATCACAAGAGGAGAAGATCAACTTGTAGAGCCAAGTTCTTAACTGTCAAGAAGGAGAACAATCAAATCACCTCAAGCTTCAAGGATATATTCACCAAGTATGGCTCATGAGGAGAGTCATGGAACTCTTCCTTTAGAGGAAGAACATTCCAGAAAATATTTCTATGATATGACTGAGATGGTCAAAGTTTTGTTTGAAGAAAGAAATGAAAGATTGCAAGGTGAAAGCTCCAACCCTCCAAAGTGAAATGGAGACAGTGGTGATAAAACTCCAAAGGGAAATGGAGGGAATGGTGATTCTCCACCTCCTTCACCTCCATTTTCCACCTCTTCTACCATTTCATAAACACCTCCAAAATAACATGGTAAAACTCCTTTACAAATCCTTTTCTAAGTCTTTATATTAAGTTTTAATTGCCAATGTACAATGGAGAGGTAAATGTTGAGAAATTAGATAACTCGTTTTGTCAGAGTGAAGTGTATTGTAGCATACAAAGAATCATAGATGATGAAACTAAGATTCAACTTGCTTCTTTAAGATTGGATGATGCATCACTCATTTGGTGGGAATACAAATATCAAGAGGACATGAAGAAACATGGTAAATTTTTGTCCTCTTGGAATGATTTTATTGTTGCAATTAAAAGGCAATTTTATCCATTAGCATACATGCAGAAATCTATTATGGATTAGAAAAAAATTAGGCAAGCTAAAGGGCAAGGTGTGAAAAGCTTCACTCATGAATTTAGGAGAAGAGATTTTGATTTGAGTATAGATTTTTCTTCTCAAGAAACTTTACTCAAATACAGTAGAGGTTTGCATAGCTACTTGAGGCATACAATACATATGTTTAACCCTTCAAATATAGATGAAGTTTGTGTACATGCAACTCATTTAGAGGCAAGAGGAAGGAATGAACCTCAAGAGGGCAGAAACAAGTCTTTTAGTGGAGACAAGGGAAAGAGAAAGTTTGAAGGAAATGGAAAGAAAAATGTTAAAGTCAAGAAAGAGAGAGAGAAAATATCATGTAAACATTGTTCAAAGGATGTCCATGATGAACACCATTGTTGGAAACTTCATCCTAAAAAGAGACCCAAAAAGTTCAACAAAAAAGATAAACCAAACATTACTGCAATTGTACAACAAGATTTAGGATCTGATTCAGAATATGAAACAAAAATCACAGCCATGGGTTTACAAGGTAAGAATTATATTGCTAGCACTAGTTCTTCAAATTCTGCCATCAATGAAACTCAACATGAAAAATAAAGGATAGAGCTTTTTCACATAAGGGTAATTTCAAAACATACCAAGATAGATACTCTCTTTGATATAGGATCACAAGCAAACCTTATTTATGAAGACATTGTCAAGAAACTAGATTTGGAAACTACTCCTGATCCTAAACCATACCCTTTAGGTTGGATACGTGACAATACCAAATTGCATGTGACACGAAGGTGTAAAATCAGATTTTCCATTACTGCAAACTATATAGATGAGGTAGAGCTTGATGTTATTCCTTTGGATATTTGTGGTATTTTGTTTGGAAGCCTATACTTATATGATAGGATATCCATTTTTCATCATCATGAGAACAAATATCATTTATTTAAAAATGGAGTTGAGTACATTGTTAGAGCACATACAAAGAATATGAATTTGTCACTTACAAATGTTGGACAAATGAAGAGACTAGTCAATGCTAGTAAGGACCTTGTACTTTTGATGACTAAACCCAAAGACAATGATGAAGAAGAATTTCTCAAAGGGTGTGATGCAAAGTTACAATATGATGTGTATGAGGTTTTTAACGAAAATGTTGAGATGTTTTAGGAACCAAGGGGATTGCCTCCTAAAAGGGGTATCCAACATGAGATTCTATTGAAACAAGGAGGTCCTCTTCCAAACATTGACATGTGTAGGATGTCAGTCATGAATAATGTTGAAATCAGAAAAAAATCACAAGAGTTGCTTGAAAAAGGGGTCATCAAACCAAGCACTTTGCCATGCAGGTCACCAATTGGTTTGGTACCAGAGAAATATTGTATATGGCATATGTGGGTATATTCCAGAGCCTTGAACAAGACTACATATATGATTTTTGAAGAAGACACATGAAAGAAAGATTTGAAAGAAAAGCAAGCTCCATTTCATGCCTTGACAAGTTATGTTTTCCACTTGGTGATAAGGTATAAAAAATACTTTTATGACAAAGTTGTCGATATGCTTACTAGGCCTATTGTTAGTGCTTTAGTTATTTTCAAGCATAATCCTATCATGCATAAGAGACATTTGGAACAATATGCTTTAGATGCTAATGGAAAAAAATGTTTATGCAACTTTATGTTGTACTAACCAAGTTGAGGAATTGGATTCCTATGAGCATGGTAAATGCTTGTATCTTGGCAAGCTATGTTTTTCACAAGGTGAAAGAGTCAACAAGATAAGGGAAGCACATTCTTCTCTTGTTGCTGGCCATTTTGGTGTGGAGAAGATGATGGCTAGTTTGAAAAACAAGAATCCCAAGTTTTGGGATGAATATCTACACTACTTTGAGCCTGCTTATAACCAGATCAAGAATTTCATTGAACAAGTTTAGTTTGTGCATCAAACCATTCAAGAACAATTGAGAAAGAGCCAAGCCAAGTACAAAACAAGACATGACAAGTTTCATGTTGGTCTTCAAGGCACAAATCCAATCAAGGCCAATTGGATTGAGATTGTAAGGGTGAGGGAACTGTACCCTCATCTTCAAATTGACTAAAAGTAGTCTTTTGGAGGTCCAAAGCTTCCCAATGGGGAGGTGTGATCTAGGGGACCAAATTTTGATAAAAAATCAAATTTCTCAGAATCACTTCAAAATGGACATGGGCATAGGCCTCGTTGTCACGAACCCAAAACAACTTGAACGGGCTCAAATAGACATCATATGAGAAAAATATCATGTTCTGTTCATTTTTCCAAACAAGCAAAATTTTGCTGACTGTACAATCCGTACAGTCCATACAGTTCTGACATGGAAGCTGACCATATATCTGTATGACCATATAGTGATGTGGCAGATGCATTGGAATGCTGACTGGGTATGCGTTGGCAGACAGGTGGACGAACCTGATGTTGACATGTGTCATTATCTTGTCAAATGTTATGGTGCCACGTGGCCCAGTCATGGGTTGCCACGTGGCACCCCTCCATTTTGTTGGCAGTTGGACAAAATTTATATGAATCCACAAGATTCGAACCCACGATCTACGGGTGGGGGTAAAGCTATGGCAGGGCTGGGATACCAACCCACCCACGATGTTTCTTAACCCATAGTGTTTAAATTAATTATTTGAATTGCATCAAACATTTGGTTGGTGGAGTAAAGGGCTGGGGCCTAGTCTCATCCCCCGATGCATATACATATACCCATACCACATGCCCAGACCTTTAAACTTGGCACACAAACCGTTGCATTTTTATCCCCTGGTCATAGGGATTACACCATATGACCACACACCCAAGTGTAGAAGAGCTATCCGATGGATGCACAAGCTGTTAGGTCGTTGGCCACATGGGGCCATACGACCGAGTTCTCCGTCGAGATTGGGGGCCAGTGCACTAACAATCCTACATTTTCTCCCTTTTTGCGGGAATGGTTGCGTTTTCTATGTTTTGGTGTGGAAAACACACAGAGGCCGAGTTAGTCTGTCAATGGGTGCATTTTGATGAGCATGTACAACAACCTTGAAGGGGAAAACTTTGAGGAGGTGTAACTTCTTCATTGTTTTTCCAAACCAGGTGCCGAAAAATCCTAGCTAGAGGTTTTTGGACGTTATGAAGCCATCTATTTTGTATTCTGAGCATTGTAAGAGAACGTTTTAAGCATAATGAAAATGATCCAAGGGAAATTGGACCAGGAGATGTAGCCCAAGAGAGGGGTGAACTCCTTTATCATTTGCTGTGTTATGTGTTCATTATTGATGGTTTTTATATGTCTGATATGGTGCTCTTGTTTAAGTAAATCTCATTGAACTTATGTGTTAGTAAATTGATCCAATTACCCAAACACATACCTTTTATACACTTGCAATTTAAAGAGATAAGTCTTCTTCATTTTAAAGATCTATTGGAAACAAATCCATTCCATTTTCAGATCACCTGGAGTCTCTATTCTCTTTTCTATGCTCTGTACTTGACTTGAATCCCTTATACTGGATTGAATTCTTGTTCCATTGTGTTGCAAAATATTCCTTGCGCTTTGGATAAACTCAATAATGGTGACCAAAATTATTTACTCTCGCTTCTGAGTGAAATTCTCAGTCCTGCTATCACACAGTTTGTAGCTTGGGAAAATCCCAACCCAAACCACAAAGGTGTGACAACTATGGGAGTATTTACCTACTGTCACCTTATATAAACACTCCCCTCACTTTATTGATGATGAAAATCACCACAAGGGGGGAATCCTGGGTGACCCTAGGGGGATTGAGATGAAAAGTGATAAGATATGAGAGGTGCCCCTATAGGTCAAGGTAAAATGTATAGATGAAGTTTCAAAAAGAGTGTTGTGAGAGGTTAATTGGTTTCCAAATATGATGTACTTGCAAAACAATGTTAACCATTCCCAGAACAAGACAATATATGATAATAGAAGCTTGAAATCAATGGGGATACAAAAAGTAATATATATATCAGAAATGAATGATAATAATAGTTGTAAATTTAACCATCCAAAATGAAGTACAAGATGTTGGAAACAAATCTAGCAATGACTTGTTAAACTTCCAATGATTGAAGAAAGATTCTGATGGTGGTTAGGGTTTTTTTATGTAGTGTTGTCAAAATTTTTTGCAACATCCTAATGGTTGTAGCAATCAATTGCTACAACAACAAATTCTAGCCACCAAAATTGACAAGCAATCCACCGAAAAGATAGCCAACAACTAGTAGATTAATAATGGAAACTTGCAAGTAGATTTTAGCGGTATAATAGTGAGTATAAAATAAGTTATATGTGTTTTCTGCAACCCTATTGGCTGTAGCATAAATTTGTAACAAAAAATATAAATACTTGGCCAATCAAGACACCCTAGGGCACACTAAAGCCTATAACATATAGAAATAGATCCAACTTGAACTATTGCAATATCTCAAAAATTCACGTATACCATTGTATGCATATACAATCTCCAATGCAAGTATATTAGTGCCTTATAAATTGGGTTAATGGATTCTCTTGTGTATGAGCTAGGTATTGTTACTTCTCTATGGGTGTAATCCTTTTTACTCCCAAGAGAAAACATAACCTAGCAAGGTAAATCTACAAGGGTGTAATCCCTTTTACTCCTTGTAGCAACCTTTGTAAAATATCTCTTTCAATGATTAAAAAAAGATAGATATCGATGGAGTGTGTATACCCTTATAATTATCCAAATATTAAGACAATAAACCTTGAAACAAGAAGAAACAACACAATTTGTAGAAAATTCCTTACCAAATTCAAGAGATAACATGAAAAACCCTTCTTTACCAAGAATATTTCATCACATTTGCAAAGAGACAAGAATCAAGAGATAACACCTTATCCTTCCTTCCAATAGACAAATAAATAGCATCCACAAATCATCAAGAGAGATATAGAGCTATTTTCCCAAGTAAGGTAATAATGTTATCTAAGAAAGTATGTAATTCTCAAGCACATGATGATAAAATGACATTGATGTGAACTCTATTTATATGAGGTCACCTAAAACCAATTTGTCCACTTTTTTAAAATGTCAACAACAAATAGAGATGCCAACCTCCTCTATTTTCCATTTTCAACTTAAATTTACAAAATACATAAAAAAATTCCCCTTTTATGGGTGACATCATGCCCTAAAGGATGACATTAGGCCTTCAAGAGAGACGTTGAGCCTCTTGATGAAGACCATTGGTCCTCTAGAGTCCATGTGCCTTTCCACCAAGTTCTCTAGTGCATACCAAGTGTCTCTTTCTCGATCAAACCATGTCACATCACCACCACCATGAAAACCCCATAAAAAACCCTATCCCTCATGTGATGTCTAGGGCATAGGAAGTGATGTTTTAGGCTTCCAAAGGCCAACGTTGAGGTGCAAGGGGCTAGAAAGTGTCCATATCATGGTGTCCAAGTGCCTCCAAAGGCAACGTTCATCCTCCCAAGTGTCCAATGAGAGGGGGTGCATCATCCAACATGTGGTATTCATACCCCTATGAAGGTCTAAGCAACCTTTTGCATCCACGAACAAGCTTTCACTTGGCAAGGTCCTAAAAATACAAACACGTACTCCCTCCAAGGGTCCACAAGTCACAAGTATCATTCCAAGTAAGCCATTTTTAATAAAATAACCACCCAAACATGTGCATCAAATCCCCCATTTTCAAAATAAACAAATTCTCAAAGACCTTATACAACTTGCCGAATTTAAGTATGGGAGGGTTGTCATGGTGCCCTATTGGGTAGATCATTCCCCAAGTCAAGGAGTGTTTCCCAAGAGGACCCTCTCTAAGTCATGTAAAAGAGTATGAGGTGGATGGGGGTGTGGCTTTTGGGCATGGGGTTTCTTGACATACAAGGTTTCATATTGTCTCATTTATGGGTGCCTTTGTAGAGGGTGCGCTTTCTGTTGAGTTACCCAATAATTGTGTGCCACCTTTTTCCAAAACACTTTTTTCAATCTTTCCAATCCCTTCTTTCATTTATAATTTACAAATTTGAGGGTACCCCTTTAAGGGTTTACAAGATTTAGAATTACTTTTGGGACCAGGACGAGCACTAAATGAGTAGAGCTCAAGTTGTACTGGATTTTGGTGGTCCTTATTTACTACGTTCACTTTATTTTTTAACATTGTTTTCTTATTATTTTATAGCAGTTGCAATATACCTCCATGCCATCAACCTCTTCTTCCCATGAAATGAGGTACAATCCCTTCTTAGGTCAATGAACCTGGAAACCCAAAATATAAGGAAACAAAGGGGAAGAAGTATAGAAAGTCATAAGTATGTATGAGAATGGTATGATGACCCTTTAAGGAGACCCTCTAGTAGCAACCCTTTTCCCGAGGGTGACCCACTTATTAGGCAAACATGTCAACCAACAAGGTTAAATTAGGAAAAATGAATAATTTCCAAGTAAACATTTTCAAAATCAAGAAAGGATCTTTTGCAACATGTTCAAATTCTTCAATTATTAAAATGACACTTACCATGGCACTAGACTTGTTACCTCATGGAGCAAGACCTGTTTTCCTTTATGGGCCAAGCTGGTGTGGTGGATGTTGCTTCCATTGATCAAATGGTGATTGGTGGTGAGTGAAGGGATCTACCTTCTGATATTCCTCTTAGTACTCCATGTCTACAACCTGTAGGCCTCGAGACATCATCTCCCTAGTTATCCCTAGGAATGGGGGGATAACATATGGCTCCTACTTGGGGACATGTACTTAACATAGAGTGCATGAGAACCTCAACATATCCTGGTAAGAACTGTTCCTACACACACTAAAATAAAAAAAACTTTGGATATCGAGGGTGTCATACTCACCCCTTTATTCATACGATCAAAAATTTCAAAATTGAACTATGCATTAAAAAGAACTATGCATAAATTAAATAAATAAATATGAAAATGAAATATGAATATACAAAACCAAATAAATGCAAAACTATCATGAGCACACAAATGCAAATGCAAGAAAGCAAGATGACCTACCTACTTACCCGGGGGCCCAAGGCCCATAGAACTAAGGTGCCTAGTGATGTAAGGTGAAATCATATAACCAGTGCAACCACCTGCTCAAAATCTCACCAAACTGCTTCCCCTTGTTCTTAATTATAAAACATATCAAAGACAAGTTAAGAACATAATAATTATGAATGTGAATAAACATACAATTAACCATAGAAAGAGATTTGTGGAGGTGGGTGGGAGGGAGGAAATTATATTGGAAATAATGTCTGGAAGCTTGATCCACCCATCTTTGAATAAGGATACCACATATATAATATGGATCATCTTCTTCTTCATTCATATGATCACTTCTTCTTGAATACTGAGAGGAGATGAGAGATTGGAAGAAAACTGCATGGCTTCCCAAAGAAGAAGCTACGAGGTAAGGGACAACCACATGTTTGGAAAAAGGAATCTTCCCGTTGATGAAAAAATGTTGCCTCTTCAACAACATATCCTTATAAAAATCCCCATTATTAAAACAATTCTCATCGGTAGTGTGAGCCTCTTATTTTTCTGGGTTGAACAAGTTCTCGTGTCCATCAAAATTTGAACAAAAAAATGATTAAGAATATTCATCAGGTGATTTTCCCAAGTTTTCAAAATGATAACCCCCAAGGAAAGGCTGGAAATCAACATAGGGGTAGTGAGACCAATAATCCTTGGGTGGTTGAAACAAATCAATGACCATATTGTCATTAGGTTGCGAAACATCTTGATCTTTTACATATGAAAATCAACCTTCCAAAGGAAAAATTGTTGCTTTCCTTATCTAAAAATTACCCTCGATGTCGTAGATAGGATCTCCATTGAAATTGAAACAACCAATATCCCATCCATGCTTCCAGACACATATGAAGTCATCAATATGATTTCCAACTGTATCTAAGGGCTACTCCATGAACTTATCTGCATCATTGGAATTGATTTCATATCTTGTGCAGGAGAAATGCAAGGTTGGGAAAATTCATTAAACATGAGAATGAATACTGATGTCTCATCTTGGTTCTCAACATTTTTCACTTCATCAAAATTATTCCTTTTCTCCTTAGAAATTGTTTTCATGGACATGTTTCTCCAGCGCCTCATCGTCACAAGGGGATTGATTCTCAATGAGGAGCGCTTAATCTGTTTTTTCTTGAAGAAACTCTTATTCTTCTTGTCATCATGGATTTCTCTTTGGTGTGTAATGTTTTTTCAAGATCCCACACTTCCTTGGAGTTTTCCTTCTCTTAATGGGCCTATTTTTGGACTTCTCGCTTCTTGATTGTTTTCTCACAACTAATTGTTGGGTATGTGTTATATTCTTTACATGGGTGTGTGTTTGGGTGAGTTATATATGACAACTGCGCCTGATGATCGGTATGCCCCCCCCTAGTTACGCGCAACATTTGGCAACGAGCGGTAGCCCCAAAATTTGTTTTGGCGATTTTTTGCTATTTTTAGCAGATTTTGCTATTTTTAGTGGATTTGTAAATTAATCCCGAATTAAGGGATTAGGGTTGTCATATCTATAGAATACCTAAAAACATTGTATATATTGTATGGTGAATGGTGAAATTCGATATAATGAATATACAAAAGGTTTTCCCGGTTGAGGGTTTCCGGTATAAAATCTCTGTGTACTCTGTATGAGCCATTGATTAATTTCTGTCTTGCTTAAGAATCTATATGCATTGCTTTACTTCGCAGGTTTAAAACTTACACTAATCAATCCAAGAACAAAACAAGTCTCGAAAACTTTATTTTCCTCAATAGATACCAATGTCTCATCTGGGTTTTTAGCATGAGAAGTTTCATCGGGGTCTTCCACCTAAATGAATTTTTCATCATTGAGGTCGTACCTTTCTATGATCATGGCACACAAGAAATTTACTCTACAACATGTCTCAACAAGATATTGCACCAACAAACTAGTAGGAACTTCTTCTTCAAGCACCTTCTCATATTCACGTGCATGAGGAAAGTAAGGCCAGATAACTACAGGAAAAAAGTGAGGATGGACAAATTTATCTCCATCAAGCGGGAGAAAAGATACCAATGTCTCATCCTGTTTCTAGAGATGTTGGAATTCATCAAAATATTCTTCTTCTTGGAAACTTTCTTCATGGGCATGCTTTCTGAGAAACACTTCATCACCATGGGATTGATCTTCAATGAGTTTCAAGACTTCTTTAGGCATCAAGAATGGTTGATCCTAGGTTGTAAAGCCTTCCTAATCACTACATTTATTTTTCACAACATCACATAGTGACTTCAATCCGTAATATGAAATGACAACCTCTCATGCTACATTTTAGGTAGGATTTTTCTCATAATTATGAAGGATAATGTTTTACTCTTATTTTCTTTGCACATAGAACTCGGCCAATGAACATTTATGGAAGTGCTCTACTAATTTTTCACAAAACTCATAGTCTGCTTCTATGTTCCCTTTTAGCCACCTAAAAATTTCTTCGTTACTATCACCCTCTTGTTCCCTAATTGTGTTCTCTTCAAAATTTAGAAGAAGAGTTTCCCTCAATTCTTCAATAGGGTCCAAGGGTAAACCTTGTCCCAAAAAGGCATCTTCGAGGTCTTGAATATTATCTTCAAACTTCTGAACTCTAGGGCCCCAATACATAAGGAATTATTGGATAAGGAAAATTGTAGAATATATACTCTTAGGTTTGCAAGAATGCCTAATCCAGTCTCTTTGCTTCTCCTCAAGTGACAAGAGAAATAATCGTACCACCACATATTCATGTTCTATACTCAGGCATAAAACAAATTCTGTAAAATTGATAATATGTGCAATGACCAAAGACAGATCACCATTGAACTTCAATAAATCTTCCCACCATCTTAGTGGACATTTATTTGGATACCAATAAACAAACTCAACATCCAAAGCTTTGTATGCTTCATGAAAGCACCACAGAGACATACTTCCATCACTTGGGGTGATACCTCAATGGAGTTGCCAGATGAACTTCAATAAAATCTCATCAAAAGGGGAGAAGGAACTTCCCTCAGGTGGAGTCACTAGGAAAGGTAGGGAAAGGATTTGGGATAACCTTCCAAGTGTCGTTAGGGATCAGAAGAGGATTCAAAATCCTCCCCGATAATAATGCCAAAATGTTAGTAGCTTGGGAAAATCCCAACCTAAACCATAAAGGTGTGACAACTATGTGAGTATTTACCCACTGCCACCTTAGATAAATAGTCCCCTCACTTTAGTGATGATGAAAATCACCACAAAGGGGGAATGCTGGGTGACCGTAGGGGGATTGAGATAGAAAGTGATAAGATATGAGAGGTTCCCCTATAGTTCAAGGTCAAATGTAGAGATGAATCTTGGGAAAGAGTGTTGTGAGAGGGTAAGTGGTTGCCAAAGATGATGTGCTTGCAAAACAATGTTATCCCTGCTTGGAACAAGACAATAGATGATAATAGAAGCTTCAAATCAATGGGGATACAACAAGTAATATTGCTTTTCCAAATTGAAGAAGTATGGAAATAATAGTACCAACACATATTCATGTTCTATACCTAGGAATAAAAAGAATTCATTAAAATCGACAATATGTGCAACGACCAAAGACAGATGACCATCAAACTTCAAGCAATCTTCCCACCATCTTGGTTGAAATTTATTTGGATACCAATAAATATACTCAATGTCCAAAGCTTTGTGTGCCTCATGAAAGCACCACAGATACATACTTCCATCACTTGGGGTGATACCTCAATGGAGTCGCCATATGAACTTCAATAAAATCTCATCAAAAGGGGAGAAGGAACTTCCCTTAGGTGGAGTCTCTAGGAAAGGTAGGGAAATGAATTGGGATAACCTTCCAAGTGTTGTTAGTGATCGGAAGAGGATTCAAAATACTCCCCGATAATGATGCAAAAATGTTATTAGCTTGGGAAAATCCCAACCCAAACCATAAAGGTGTGACAACTATGTGAGTATTTACCCACTGTCACCTTAGATAAACACTCCCCTCACTTTAGGGATGAGGAAAATCACCATAAAGGGGGAATCCTTGGTGACCCTAGGGGGATTGAGATAGAAAGTGATAAGATATGAGAGGTTTCCCTATAGGTCAAGTTCAAATGCATAGATGAAGCTTGGGAAAGAGTGTTGTGAGAGGGTAATTGGTTGTCAAAGATGATGTTCTTGCAAAACAATGTTAGCCCTGCCTGGAACAAGACAATAGATGATAATAGAAGCTTCAAATCAATGGGGATACAACAAGTAATATTTCTTTCCCAAATTTCAGTAGTATATATATATATATATATATATATATATATATATATA
>ML779591.1:834019-860468 GCA_009831015.1 Picea engelmannii
CCCCCCCCCTTCAAGAAAATGGTGTCATTGCTAGTTTTCACTAGTGTGCTGCCTCATCAAGCCATTAGGAGGTTCCCGATGAATAATTTCTTTATTTATGAGGTTTGAGACTACCTCCATGGAGGTTTTCAATCAGAGACCTATCCTAGACTCTTCAGTGTGTAATCCCTATGGAAGTCTTCCATGTGATATTATATTCCCATGTTCCTTCTATGAGTTCCTTTGATCAATCCTTCTTGTTCATGTTTATTGTCTTGGTAAGGATATTTTCTAATTCTTTGCTGGTAAATTTAGCTTGTCCATTTCCCTGTGGATGATAGGGTGTTGATTTTTTGTGGCAAATATGATGTTGTTACATAATTTTCTCAATGAGCCTTGATGTAAATTGAGCTCCTTGGTCTATGACGATTTCTCTAGGATATCCAAATCTTGAGAATATGCTCTCTTAGAGTAATTCAACCACTCTTTGCTTTGTATCATCCTTCATTGCCTTCAATTCATCCCACTTGGTCAAGTAATTAGTTAATACTATTATGTACTTATTCTACCCTAAAAGTGGATCAATTGGACCTACAAATTTCATACCTTGTTGACTCAAAATTTCATCACCTATTATAAAATCCCGTAAAGTATTGTGAGGCCTATTCATTAGAATATTATACATATAATTAGTAGGTGGGGCCCCCTTTAAGAAAACTCAAAGAAATTAATTTTTAATCATTTCTCTTAGTATTTATACACATTTTCTTCAAAGATGTAATGATAAAAGTCCCAAAGTCATGAGGGGTCTTGGCATGATGATACTTTTTAGCTTGATATGTAGTGATTATATCTCCTTATCTCCACTTTGATGGAATAACACTTATCAAAAGAAATAGTGGGATCTATGCTATACATGGTTACAAAGAATATTAGAATCACATTATTTTGGTTATAACAAGAACACTTTTATATTGCATATATTTTATATATGATTTCCTCATATATATGAAGCAACCATGATATCAAAGTCTTAATATATGTCAAAGGTTTTATGGACCTAATCATTTAAGTTCTCTATAGAAATGAATCATGCTATGGATGACATAAGTTTCAAGGACTTAATATTTGATATAATATCTATGACACATATACATGGTGGTATGATATAAGATTTGGGTTGATGATATGTTTTATGTATGGTGCATGGAATAAATTTCAAAAGACCTCGAATTGGTTAACAAAAAAAAGGCTTGTATGTTTATCGTTGCATGGTGTAATATTTTTGGTTTGTTTATTATGATATATTGGCCACATGATACAAAACATTTTGATTGACAATGATAATGATTAGACCTTATTTCCGCATGTGGATTATGATCTGATTAGTTGCAATAAGTGACAAGGGATGATTGTAAAAGAGATATAGCTTGTGGGTTGTGTGCTCACTTGTCAATTTTTTGAGCTTGCAATTGGTCTAACATGTTATGTGACATATGACACCGGTTTACATTAGTTGATGTGGCACATGTTATGGTATGTGGTTTATGATATTTTGTTTGAATTGAGTTATGGAGATGGCCATGCATTGAATACGACGAGACATGGGCATTTACTCCATCATCCCACATCCATCACCTTGCTATATTTTCACTTATTATTGTTTTTGGGAGAGCTCGAGCTCTGTTTACTGGTCCAAACCCTCGCTTTAGGTAGTGTTGGTAGCTTCACTAGCTCTTATCACTGGTATAAAAATGAATTTTGACAAGGTATGAGTCTACAACTTATTCTACATCTTTTACAAAGTATTTTTCCATGTTATGGTGAAATTTGGCTTTGGTTAGCATTGTTGTGTGCAAAAAATATTTTATCTCCCTACTCTGCCATTTATTGAAGAAAAATGAAAGAAAAGATGATTGTTTGTCAAGGAATTAGTTGGGTCTTATGATGCATCTTTCAATCTCTCACTTTCCATATCAGTTTTAAAAGGAAAATATTTTTAGTAGCTTCTGGTTTACATACATCATGAACAAGGTTAAAACTTTTCTCTTTCTATGCATTTTATGGGTTTTGTAGTGAGCTTAGTTAAATGAAATACCCATTTCAAGTTTTGAATTGAAGTAACTGGGTTTTGTGAAATTCTTACAACCAATCCATATTTGTTTATCTTGAGCTAATTCCAAGCATAATTGTTTAAAAGATAAAAAGGGTTAAAGTCCAAACCTATCTATGTGGAAAACAATAAGGTTCAAACCCATATCCTTGTGTTGAAGTGCATACAATAAATCGACTTCTCTATTGTCCTTCTTTGTTTATTTTCTCGACCCCAAAAATTATTTAATTGACAAAGCATTATTGTTGACATGAGTCTAGTTCGAACTCAAACCTATAATGATGAGGTTGTAGCTGGGTTTTTGAGATGTTGTTCGCATTACCTACATTTTGTTCATGCCAAGAAAATATTGTGTGTCTGCCTTATATATATTTGATTTAAAATAATAATAATAATAAAGGCATCGAAACCATATCTGTGTTGAGACCAATAGGCTCAAACTCATAACTATTGAGATGAATGTGGTGAATATAGTTCTTCCCTGCTTCACTTCCTCAACTCAAATGGTTTTAGGGTTGACATATTTTTTTGGGGGGCTTGGTTGAGACCCAAACTCAGGATTATTTCATATGTGTGCAATATGGGTATGGTATGTTGATTAGATTTCATTATTATCTTCTGGAAACTTTTAATTCATGTACTCTAACTTGGGTAAAGTTGGTTTCAAAGTTTGAATAAGTGATATGTTATCAATCTAATTATAACATTTTGATGGAAAAACATGCTATAGATGTTGGATATAGTTTTGGATAATGATTTAAAGATTATATTAGTCAACCCTTTGTTATAGTTGTATACAAATCTGGTTCAAAAAAGTATTATTATATCGTTTATGATCTATGTTCTATGATACTTATTTGATAAAAGATCTTGTCTTGAGCATGCAATGGCATAAAGTTGATGATGAACTAGTGGATAAGTTTGATTTATACTTTGACTTTCTGATAATTTATTCATGAATTTTTTGAGTGAGCATGAAGATATATATAAGGGGGATTGAATATGTCATATGAAGATATAGCATGCACTTGTTTAATTATGATGAAATTGTTTATTAATTGGGGTTGGTTGTCATTGATGTCAACCCTTGAAGAAAGTCTGGTAGTGAATTCCTGTAGCACAAAGGCTTTGGTAATGGACCCAAGTTTGTTTGATGGATAATGGTATGATTTTTGACATATTTGCAGGCAAGACTATTCTATATGGATAGTACATTTTATGCCATTTCCAGTGGTATGTGGAACGTCACATAACTCCTCACGGTTAGAGAGTTATGGCCATGTGAATTTGGAGAACCCTCACGAATCATCTAGAAGCCCCAAAAGGTCAAAGTAGTCAAAGTGGTTGCAAAGAAGAAATTATTTAAATAATAAAGTGAAGTGATGAGTGTACTATAAGTCAAATTGGATACAATTTTTTTTATTAAATAATAAATTTAATGGAAAAATTACTAAGTGGACAAGTGGTTAGAAGTGGGTTAACCCTAAAATAAGGAAAGTGGGTTCATATGGTTAGAAGGTAATTTAAATAATAAAGTGAAGTGATGAGTGTACTATAAGTCAAAGTGGATACAAAAGAAACTATTTAAACAATAAATTTAATGGAGAAATTACTAAGTGGACAAGTGGTTAGAAGTGGGTTAATCCTAAAATAAGGAAAGTGGGTTAAGATGGTTAAAAGGTAACCCTTCGAGGGAGCTACATGAAAGTATAAATAAGAGTCAAGGCTCTCTCATTTTAATCACACTTGAACATATTGAATATCTACAAGTGACTGAGGTAACCAAAGGATATATAAGCCGAATTTTAGAGGGAAGGTGAAGTAAAGAAGGTCAAAATCCAAGGGAGGATAAATTCTTTTGATGATGCTTTCTAAGGTATGTTATTTACAAGTCATCTCACCATTTTTGCAATACAGTTTTTTCTAGAATGATTCAGACCTTTAAATTTGCACGTTGTTGAGGAAACAAATCCAAGTAGTTGTGATAAAAATTTCATCTTGTGGGTGGTTGTATTTTTGGAGTTACACTCCGTGGAAAATAGGGTTTGTGGCTAGTCCTGAAACTAGTCTAAAACAAGTGTTTCAGGTAAACATGTCATAAATGATTCATAACAGATCCAAATTAAGTAAGACCAAATGTATTGGTTATAGTACAATCTACAATATTATGTGTACCATTTTCAAATCCATATAACAAATATTCCATGCGGGGCACACTCTACAATTTCTCTCTCTAGAATAATCCATAATTCAACAAGGTATGCCATTTTTGCTATAACTCCTTTTCTGAGAGGTTCCAAGTAGTGAAACCTGGAGGAATTGCATAAAGACATTGAAGAACATTTTGTACTCTTTTCAAATCTTTATTCATTACAGGTACATAGTTACGATTATTTCAAGTTAGGGTTGTTGACTAATCCAAAATTAGTCATGTGAGACTAAAGTAAAGTTTGATAAAAATGCTAGTCTCTTGTTGTTAAAGTTAAGGAAGGTTTGTAGGTATGTGATCATATACACTAGGTCTATTATAGAGTTACAAATCATATTTGGATGATGAAATTGATGAGGGATTTTGGTTGAGGTACATGTTGGATACATGGTCGAGACAAGTAGTTGATGAGTTGGCACATACATGAGGTGTATATTTTATGATGTTGGTACATCTTGATGAGTCATAGTTTAAGTGTATTTGATGCATAATTGGTACATATTTGGTGCATGTTTTATGCAATCGTTGATGGTATAGGTTGAGGTATAGGTTGGTGCATGGTTGATGCACTTGTTTATGGTACAAGTTGATTACAGGTTATTTGGATAGGTTATTATGACAT
Source organism: Picea engelmannii (assembly GCA_009831015.1). Lineage (NCBI taxonomy): Eukaryota > Viridiplantae > Streptophyta > Pinopsida > Pinales > Pinaceae > Picea > Picea engelmannii. The sequence continues at coordinate 838,943 of ML779591.1, forward strand.
GTTATTTGTACAGGTTTGGTGCATGGTTGATGCATTTGTTTATGGTATAGGTTGAGGTACAAGTTGATGTATGGTACATGTTGGCATGAGTTATTGGTATAGGTTGTTACAGGTTGATTACAAATTTATTGGTACATGTCTACAACAATATATCTCACAGTGATAGTGTGATAGTGATTCCATCATTCTACTTATATTTCAGGGCAGTTGGACGAGGAAAGGACAGGTGGTTGTAGCCACCTTCTGGTTGTATCCAGAGAACATAGGGGGTTGTATCCTCCTTCTGGTTGTAGCCAGAGAATTGGGGAGTTTTAACTTCCTTTGGGTTGTATCCTGAGAAAATAGGGGGTTGGAGCCTCCTTCTAGTTGCAGTTGGAAAACAAAGGAATTTGGTGCTTCCAATGAATCTAATTATTAAAGACATATAAGAAAAATAATTCCATGGTTTTCTCCCACTTTGGGTTTCCATGTAAAAACACTGGTGTACTATGTATGTGTATGATTGCTCATTTGTTCATAATTTATTTACTCTGCAACTATTGGATGATAATGCTACATTGATATAACACTTTCATTTTGTGGTTAAAAAATATTATTTCTCTATTACTGATTCACCCCCCTCTTAGTAATCCAACATAAAGCAATGGACATATTACTTATGAGAACTCATGATTTATATTCAGATGGAATAAGTAAAGGGGTGGTCAAAGTTACATGTTTTAAAGGTTTATTATATAGAATTCATTTTTTCCTTTCATACATATCACTTTTCATAAGTTTAATTTCCTTAATCCTACTCATACAAATTTCATTTCCCATTCGTTTCCCTACCTATATAATTAAGAGGAGAATGAAACAAGAATGAGATACAATGTGAATGATGTCCAACATGATCAATTATGGACATAATTAAATGGCTAATCACATCATATTATATGATTGAGAATGGTTTATGGGTTGATTGTTTTATGATAATTACATACAAACATGAGTGTAAAGTTAAAATATTGAAAAGTCTCTTCATGATTTCCTGTTCATATTTAAAGAGAAGGTGTTCTATGTATATGAAAATTCTCATTTTAGGATGTCAGGTTGGATGTTGTTAAAGTTTTCATTGTTTTCCTTGTTTTCACTTTTCCCTTTCATTTTCTTTTTTGCTGCATGGTTTTGTTAGTCTTGGAGCTAAGTTAATCATGATGACAATTTGTTTGAGATGTTTTATATGTTGTACCTTATACATGAACTAGTTTGTCAATGGACGTATATAGATGAGTTTTTTCAGCAGAGGCAGTAATCGGTTAGACAATAGAGGTAGTAGAGGAAACAGGGGAAAAGGGCCAAATTCCTTTTGGTAGAGAAGCAAAAACAAGAGATGAGATTTTCCATTCATTTTGATGCAAAATATGATGAGTTTAATCGATTAGTTGAGACTTCTTACTTGAACCTTGCAGAACACCCAACTTTTCAACCCCCTCAACCACTATTCAGAACCCCTTCCCAGCCTAATGTTCTGCAACCTCATCCAAGTATCATTTATATTCTTGATCAACCACATATACAAGAATAACCTCCAAGTAATGATGGCTGAAATAATGAACCATTTGATCCCCCTTCTGGTATTGGTAATTGGAAAACTATGTCATTACCTCTCCCTCCATCTCCTTTGCTACCCGTTCAACCAGTTTCCTCAATAGCTTCATATGTGCATTCCCCACAGCTCCCGAAAAATACAAAGACTTAGGTATTGAGCCAGGGCCATGTAAAAAACAACGATCTACCATATTAGTCAGTTTAGACTCCTCTGAAACATCTACCTACACCATAAAATATTTACCAGTTAGACTTGAATATGGTGTGAAAAATATCACCTTTGATGACATGCACCTGAAGATTTCAAGGGTTGAAGAGAAGAAATCTAGAGATGCAAATTTGATAAAAAAAAAAATAGAGCAACATTGTCAGAGGGTAGTGCACAGAGACAAACAATTTCACACAAAAAAATGAATTTTGATTTTATTTTATGGTGACATCAGTTTCACTATGAGGCACATATATTTTTTGACAACTGATATTATTACTATATTTTTTTGAAGAAATTTAAATCATTCTTTAAAAGTTTTGGGAGATACAAGTGTCATTTATTATGAGGCATGATTATTTCAACTGGTGTTTATACTCACTTTTATGATGATATGTGCATAATGTATGTATTGATTATGGAGGAACAAGGGAGTGATTGAAAAATTAAAAAAAAAAAGAAAAAAAGGGGGACCCCACCTATTAGTTATTATATTTATTTATTATTTATTCTTATCATAAATATACTATTATTAACTAAAGTTATTTAACTTTTGTAACTAAAAGTAGTTCAATGAATTGAAAACTACTTTTGGATAATAAAAGAAGGAAAGGGAGGACAAGGAAAAGAGGAGAAATTAAAGAGAGATACTTCTGATAAAGTTTGCTCTTGTTTCAAATTGATATTTCTGATATTCATTCTTTCATTTTTTGAGTTTTATAAGATCTAAATCCTCTTGTTGAAAACATGATAATTCTAAAGGTGGAAAAGAAGGAATGAGAAGCATATAATTTTTACATGCTTCATAAGGTCATTAATTTATCTTGGCAATCTGTTTATATTCATTACAATTCCTGAATTAATTTTCAATTCTGATTAAGACTATTTTGCAGAGTCAAGACTTGATGAGCTTGTGGCTTGGTTTATCCAGTACATTTTAGTCTTGGCATTTTTCTTTCAGACACCAGTTGTATTTGTATGATTGTTAAAATTCCATCGTATGCTTCTAATTTTGATTTTGGTCCATACCCTCGCAGGGGTTTGAAAAGAGGCATTTGGTTGTAACTCAGAAAAGTCATCATTAATAAAAATATGGTTTATTCTCAATTGAGACTTCTAGTTACTGGTTTTGAGATTGTATGTATTCTTTATTTTGTTCATTTAAATTTTATAAACATTTATACATAACATTTTACATTTCTTTTTAGCAAAAGCACACAAATTGATAATACAATCAGACCCAAGATCACATTTTTTGAGGGTTGGTTGTGAATTTTGAATAAGATATAATCCCATGGTAAAATTCCCACATATCGCACCTTAGCCTAGTGAGATTAAAAAATGCTTGAGTGAGGACTTTCCATTCCTCGCATCAACATACCCCACTTGTCAAAGGGTTCTAGTGATATCTAGGGCTGCAAGGGAATTTCCTTTCTCTTGGTGGGCTTCCCCATCCTTTGACACTCATCACAAGGAGAGGTATAATGTTGAGCATCTCTATGTAATGTTGGCCAATAGTAACTAGCTCATAAGATCTTGTAGGTTGTCCTATTTGCTGCATAGTGTCCTCCACACGGTTCATCATGGCAGGCATGGAGGATATCATGTACTTCATATTATCTTATACATATTTTTAGAACCTAATATGGCCCAAGTTTGAACATATATCCTACCACCCAAGTATATGGTGTACTCTTTCTGACAATTTTGCTTCTTTCTTGGTAGGAAAAATGTTGAGTAAACCTCCTTGTTTTCAAATAGTTAGTTATATACGCAAACCGAGGGGTTTGTGTGGATATTTAAAATAGGTGTTCATATGGAAATTGGTCATCTATCATGCCTCCTTCTGTAGGAGTTGTTAACTTGGATAATAAATCTACAACAACATTCTACTTTCCTGTCTTGTCAAGAATGGTTAGATCAAATAGTTGCAACAATAAAATCTACTTGATTATTCTACCATTAATGTTAGTTTTATTAATTAAATATCTTATGGCATCATGATCAACAAGTACAAAAACTTGATATCCTATGAAATAATGTCTAAACTTTTTGACAGCATGGAATACTACTAGAAATTCTTTTTCAGTGACAATGTAGTTTATTTCTACACCAAACAAGTTCTTTCTTATGAAGTAGATTGTGTAAGGCTTCTTATCCTCATTATATCCCAAAACTACGATTATTGACTTTTCTGAGGCATCAATATGAATATGGAAAGGAAGAGTACAATTAGGATACTGTAGAATATGAGTTTTTGTGAGTATTTCCTTGATAGTTTCAAATGCTTCTTGACATTGTAAATTCCAACAATAGTCTATATATTTAGATAGCAAGGTAACAAAGGAGAGGCTATTTTACTAAATTCTTTGATGAATCTCCTATAATAACCTGCATGTCCAAGAAAAATTCTAACATTTCTTTGTTTCATAGGGGTGAGTAGTAGTGTGATGATCTTTATTTTATTTTTGTCTACTTCAATCCCTCTAGAGGACAAATGATGTCTTAGCACAATTCCCTCATTCATCATCATATTTCACGTGTCATGGATAAGGGAATGGTTCATTTATTCACACCTTTGGATAACTTTATCAATATTTTCTATTGCTTCATCAAATGAGTTTCCATAAGGGGTGAAGTCATCCATATAGATTTCCACTTTGTCAGGGATAAGTTATGAGAATATGTTAAGTATGGCTCTCTGAAATGTGATTGGGGAATTATATAGGCCAAATGGGAGGAATTTATAAGCAAAGGTTCCCTGAGCATAAATAAAGGTTATCTTGTCATGGTCCTTAGGACTGATATGAATCTAGTTGTATCCACTAAATCCATCTAGGAATGAGAAATAGTCCTTCCCATCTAAGACATCTAAAAATTGGTTGATGAAGGGTAGAGGGAAATAATATTTTCTTGTATGTTTGTTTAGTTCCTTGTCATCCAAAAATATCCTCCATTTCCCATTCGTTTTAGGAAAAATAACCAGGGGGAGACCCATTCACTATTTGAGATTGGATAAATGAAACCAAGATCTAACAATTTTTGCAATTCTTGTATGGCAATGTATTTTAATGTAAGGTTCATCCTTATTTGAGGTTTCCTACTAGGTTTGTAGTATTCCTTGATGTAAATGTGATGAGCATAGATGAAGGGGTGGATGCCTTTCACATCCTTGTAATCCCATATAAACACTACAATATTTCTTTTCAACACAACTAATAATTTATGCTCTTGTTTCTCAGTAAGTTTTGTGCTGATTTTTAGTGTTTTTAAAGGGTTGATTTATACAATTTTGATAGTAGGATTAGAAGCTTCAGATATGAAAATTTATACCCATAGTTCTCTTTTCTTATCAACATATTTTTCAGATTCAATTTCATCATTTATTCCTTCTATTCTCACACCAACAGGGTATTGGTTTTGCAGGAAATTTGAAATGAAGGTGTCTTCATCAATTTTGTTGCTAGGAAAGGCTATATTAATTGTGTATATATGATAAGAAGTAGTATGGACCAGGTTTTATTCTTCTTCTTCCACCCATATTGGAATATTTTCTGTCATTAATGTTTGGTAAAGGGGATAAAGAACAAGCTATTTTTGAGACCGTTCATTAGTAATGGGCATTTTCCTTGCCCTACAATTGATGTATGCATCTGTTTTGGCCAACCAAGGTCTTCCCAAGATAAAAGGATACCCATTGAATTTATATTTGGTTTATAGGACCAAGAAGTCAATGGGATATTCCCAAGAATTATTAGAGAGCATTATGTCTTCCAACAGTCCCTTAGGATTTACTGTGGATCTATCTACGAGTTGAAGCACATTGGGTGTATATCTTAGGGATCCTTGAAGGTTTAATATCAACATGGTACCTCTTGTCATAACATTTATAGCAGCCCCCAAATCTATGAGGGTGTTTTGGATCAATATTTTTTTAATGTGCACATTTACTAAAGGGATTCTTGGATCCAAATACTTAGGAACAATTATCCTTCCAAGCATGAGGTCAGCTAACTGTACTATAACATAGATTGCATGCTTTTCCTTTTTCTTTATTGCTAGTATTTTGATGCATTCTTCTTTGATGAATATATTATAAATAGGTACATCCTTAACAGATTGTATGATAGGTATCTTCACACACACATTTTTGAGTTATCCTAAGAGTTCATTCTCTTCATATGTATAGGATTTCTTAACATTCAACCTTTCAAGATAAGGTGGGACTTGAAGTTGTGCTAAGATAACATCATTTTTTTCAAGATTTGAATCCTTTATGGGATTTGAAGATTCTTGTAAGACTTTTCCTCATCAAAGGTTGATTTCTTGAACATATGTAAGGAGTAAGTAAGATATGTGGTTTCATTGTTGAACATAGGTTGAATATGATTATTATTTGTATTGGGGGAAGATTGAGAAGGTAATTGTGGTTGTTTAGGAGGAACACTATTTTTAATAGTATTATTGGGATGAGGAGGAGGAAGCATTAATGTTGGTTGTTGAAAATTTTTATGCATCCATCCTTGTGGAGGATGATTCCACTGAGGAGTTTGGACTTGTGTCAAACTAGGGAATGGTTGGTATGGAGAAGGAATAGGTTGGCCTTGGTATTTCCATTGCTTTGGATATGTCCAAGGAGATTGGTTAGGATTATACTAAGGTTGAGAAGGCATTTTTGTATTATATGCACCAAAGTGTTGAGAAGGATTGTAGCTCATACCTGTTTGGAAGGGTCTTGGTGCTCTCGGTCATATTTGAGTGATGAAGCATACATACTCTACATTATTTTCTGCTCCTTGGAGTGTAGCTTTTAATCCTAGAAAAGAAGGACATTTTTCAATTGCATGAGCTTCTTCACAAATACAAACAACATCTATAAGGTCAAGGGGGCATTCATTCCTAGTATGTCTTTTGGTGCATCTAGGGAAAAATATAGCTAATGCATTTTCTACTTTCCTCTTTATTATTGATCTACAAAGTATCCATTTGCATTGATAATGAATGAAAAACTCTAGTTTTCATATCTTCTAATAATCCTCCTATCTCATTTTTTATAAGGATTGTAGGGTTAGAAGATTGTGTTACCATTACTTTACCACCTCTACCTTTCTTCCTTGAGGATCTGAAATGATTCTTGAAGATTTGATTGATATCATCATAATCCATCTAGTAAATATCACCATTTGATAGGAGATTCAATGTTTCCATGATATATTCTCTTACTCCTCTGAGTAATACAAGATTACGTGAATCCTCATCCAAAGTGCAATTGTGGGCTCTTTTATAACTTAGTTGGAATCTCTATTCAAAGTATTCTAAAGATTCATTAGGTCCTTGAGTCATTATGAAGATCTCATCTCTTGTATCCTTTTCTCTACAATAATCCATGTAATTTTCATTGAAGGTGTTCTTCATTTGGTCTCGACTTGTGATGTTGTTACCTTCCAAGATCATGAACCATCTTAGATTTGAATCCTTTAGTGTAGAGGGAAAGAGATTGATCTTTTGTTCATATGTAGTATAATTATAAGTTCTACATATAACAACAAACTCAAATAAAAAGGTCTTAGAATCTTATGAAACAAGACCATGTAAATGAGGTAAGGAATAAGAATTAATATTTTTCATTTTGGTTTCTCCATTGGTTTCCCATATAGGAAACTCAAAAAATTCTACCATATATTCTTCACCAACCATTGTGTGGTGGGATGAAGATCGACCTTCTTCTGAGAGATTTTCAAATTCTATAGCTTCTCTTTCCAAGAAACATTCAAGTGTCTCACAACCAACTTCTGTATTACTTGGATCTGTTTTTGGGTTGGGGGTTTTGGGTAAATTTGTTTCTTTCTTATCTCTACGTCGATTCATTCATGATAATAAAGGAAATGAAGCTATTTTTTTCTTTTTTCATATATTTCTAAAATGAAAAGAACATGGCAAGGATTTTTAGATACTCACTCGAAGTGAATGTACTTGGTATTTTACACTATATAAATTATATAGTGAGATTTTCCTTATGTATTATTGTTTCTACTCCTCCAAGTTAGCAAAAATAAAATGAAATGATGTGAAATATTTTAGAATCTCCCCGAAAATGGTTCCAAAAAGTGATGGGCCTTGAAATAACAACAATAATGCTACTATGTCCTTGGCTTGTTACTTTAGTTGTCAACTTGGGCCTCGTACAAACTTTAGTTTTGTTGTGAAAAGTATATGCAGAGTGCACTGATAATCGCCTAGGTCAGAAACTGGTCAAGGGGCTTAATGCATGAAATATGATTACAAAATGTGCAAGGAATCTGAGATAATTATATGAATAAAATTTAAGCTATTGCATGAATGAATTCACACCAACTTGAAAAGAAAATAATCTATATGCAAGAAGGGAAAAATAATCTAATTGCATGAAAAGAAACACATTGGGCTGTAAGAAGAAACTAACTTGATTGCAAGAACATGAAATTGAATGAAAGGAAATTAACTTATTGCATGAAAGAACTGGATCTAATTGCATCTAACCCTTGATCCAATACAATTCCCTATTGTTATCTTATTAAAAAATGTTATCCTCATGAAATTATGTGTAAGAAATGCAAGAAAAATTAACTAAAACTGTTTTATAGGAAGTTTCTACAGTAATTGTAACAATCCTATAGGAAACTTCTACAAGATGATGAGAAGATATTGTTAACACCTTCTAAATGATTGACAAAGCTAAATCAAGGTGAAATTAGGTGTGAGTGAGGTACTTAGCCCTGAAAATATGCTCTTGAGCACTCCATTGGATTTTCAACCACTTCTACACGAAAACCTACTAAAAGTTATAGTTTACTAACAATTTTAACTATAGTTAGAAATTTATGTGCATGGCTATCTAATCCTCTGAGAAAAATTAAGAAAATGAAGTACATCACATTAACATGGAAAAATAAATAAAGAATACAACGAGGTCCTTGAGCTCACTTGAGTGGGCCCTACCCAAGAAATTCAAGGAACGTAAAAAAACTCTAATGAGATACAAACAAAAGCATATTTACTAACCAATATCAATTGTTACACCAAGGAGAAGATATCAAAGTCTCAAAAAGATTCTTCAACAAAAAATAGAATGCAATATTCAGATCATTGATTTTCTTCCCCTTGCTCTCTACATTGGAGTCCTATTTATACGACTAGAACTCGACCTTTGTCCTTGGATCAAAGAGGAAATAGGGGGGGAATTCAACCTTCTTCAATACATTCATATTTTCAAGCTTCATTCTACAGGGAGTGGTCATAAATGTATTAACAATGCATCTTGAGGCAGGTGGGGAACAGGGCCCTTGATTCTCTCCATGTGTTGGGAAATTCCTCTTGTCATGGGGATTTTGACCTACTTAATTGGTGCCACACACACAAACATCATCATGGATATTAGACAAAAAAGGTACCATTACTCATTAAATTCCATCCTCAAAACTATTCATTTAGATAACATACAAAAATATCCATAATTACTTTTAAACATGGTCAATTAAAGTAATTTATTGGACTTTCAACCACTTATGTAGGAAAACCTACAGAAAATTACAATTTACTAATAATCTGAACTATAATTAGAAAATGATGTGCACAACTATCTAATCCTCTGAGAAAAATTAAGAAAATGAAGTACACCACACTAACATGGAAAAACAAAGAAAGAATATAGCAGGGTCCTTGAACCCTCTTGAGTGGGAATCCCAAGGAACCCTGAAAAAAAATAATGAGATGGAAACAAAAACATCTTTATTAACCAATATCAACTATTACATTAGGGAGAAAATGTCCAAGTCTCAAAAAGCTTATTCAACAAAAACTAGAATGCAATATTCAGATCTCTAATGTTCTTCCCCTTGCTCTCTACATTGGAGGTCTATTTATACAACTAGAACTCAACCTCTGTCCTTGGATCAAGGAGAAAATACATGGGCATCACATCCTTCTTCAATATATTCATATTTTCAAGCTTCATTCTACAGGGAGTGGTCATAAATGTACTAGCAATGCATTTGTAGGTAGGTGGAGGACACGGCCCTTGATTCTCTCCTTGTGTTGGGACCTTCCTCTTCTCATGGGGATTTCCACCTACTTAATTGGTGCTACACACACACACTTCATAATGTATATCAGACCAAAAAGGTACCATTACTCATTAAATTCCATCCTCAAAACTATTCATTTAGACAACATACAAAAATATCCATAATTACTATTAAACATGGTAAATTAAAGCAAGCTGTTAGGTGTATCATGGTCAAAATGTATTTGTGATGGGAATTTTATATAGTAAATGTGGATGCCCATCAAACGTTTCTTGAAAGATGCATGCATTTTACTTGAGGTAGTTTAGGAAATAACAAACCTCTGACCATTGTACAATAGGCATGCCTTGGTGACAATTTCCTCCTAAATTGAGGCCATGATCCACCTTTTGTTTCCATTTGATCAACATTGAACTCTTTGGTTAGCATGATTGGCATTGAGGCTAAGAATTCCACTAGTATCATCTCCATAGGATTTTTTGTTTCCATTTTTTTTGTGTCATTCATAATGAGAGCCAAAGGACACTAAATATATCATGGTAAAGATAGGGCATTGTGTATGTTTGAATGCCAATCCCGTATTTCTAAAATGCTTGAATTTTAAATATAAAAGGATTCATCCTTTACAAAATATATATCTTGGTCAACTAACCAATTTGTTACAGAGTTTTCAAATATTTAGATATGACTTATTTCTATTTCTTTGAAAGATAAGAGAAGCTTTCTACACTTTTTGATTATGTGTTCCAACTCCCCAGCCTTGCCAATGTCTTTCCTATTAATGAAAGATAAGATTAATTTAGAACCCCCTTCAATATAGATCTTCTTAATTTTTTATTCCAAAGTTATCCTAATTCCTCTAAATATGGAAAACACTTTTTCCATGTTCTTTGTTGTTTCTCACAAATAACATATGAAACCCTTTTAAAGTCATCCTTCATGGTTTGTAAATATTCCTGCCTCCTCTTCCTTGCTTGGTTCCTCTTGTTGCTTCATCAAATTTTAGTTCATTCCAATCCACCTCATGGTGAGACCATATCTACTCCTTTATATCTTGCTTGAATCTATGTCACTAGGGCCAATAGAGGTTAGTTTTAACTTTTTAATGAGCTCCCTCTCATTTAGAGGGGTGGGAAAATCTAATTATACTATCTATAATTTAACATTTTCCCCAATGGCCCATAAGGAATCTAACCAAATTTGTTCCAACCTTAGCCTCTTTTTATTAAATATCTAAAGGTTTCAAGATTCCATAATGCCCATAAAGAAAATCATAGGGACAATTCTTAAAATTTCATCAAAGCTATAAATTTCCATGGTGATCTCCCTAATTTTTAAATAGGGCCTTAACATAATATGCCTCAAGGGGGATTCAAGATAGCTTATCTTCGCATTAAATATAGGCTTATTTTTTATAATTGAAAATATAATAAGATATGGATACTATATTCTACGTCATTTAGACAATTTTTGCATTTAGTGGGAAAAATTATGTCATTGTACCTCAACCCTTCACCTGAGAAAATATCCTTTTATTTTCTAATGATGCAAACATTTCCACTTCCCCCCCCCCCCCAACACACATCACTGCCAAGATCCAAGTACCCAAATATTTTTCCACAACTCATGTTTTTGAAGTTTCTCTTCTTTTGAAAGATCATATACATACTATTTTTTAACAATGTATTTTCTACATTTTTATCCTTCCCCACCTACTACATCATGTCCTTTATTTACAATTATCTTCCTCTTTATTAGTTTTTATGTTAAGATGGATTTTGTTTGGTCCTCCAACATTATGTTCGATAAAACATGGTATTCCACATAGGATGAACACCTTTAGTAACCACTCACACGACCAAATCAAATATCAACATACAAACTTTTTTACATGTTTAAAACCCTCGAAGAGGGAACAATCCACGACCCAAACCAACTTGGACACTTGAGGAAATATATTAATGCAAAAGAAAAATATTATACAAGAGAGTTTCTCATAATCTATCATCAACAAATGATCCTCCATGCTCTTTAAATAGAGATCATGGACCAATTAGGTGTTAGGCCACAGATCAATGTAGCCATTAATATCAAGGAGATTATGAGCTGTCAGATCATTCTATGTCTAAAACATATTGTGACTGTTAGATTACATGAATAAAAACACATACTAAAGAAACACACTTTTACCTAAAGACACTTTATGCCAAGTTGATCGTATCTAACTCCTAAGCATCTAAATATCCTAACATCCCCCCTTAAGAACAATTGGGATAGGATTGAAGGATTGTAATACTCTAGGCTGGCCCCATTTATAATTGTATATATATTTTCACAGGTTCGTGAGCCAAAATATTATGGTCCTGAGTGCTTATGTGACTATTAAGATACAGAGTCTAGATGCTAAAAGGGCCAGCATGCCTAAAATTGTATTTTATAATCACACACTCAGATATTAATAAAATCACACCACTACTGCAGATCGATCCGACAAAAGAGTAAGGGGGAATAAATTCCATTAGAAAGGAAAAGGGGGATACGAGTATAGGAAGAGGGCTAATCCTAGGGGTCCTAGATCAATGGAATATTTTAATAGTATTCCTAAAGTGACTTGATAGAATACATCTAGTCATACTAAGTTCTCAAAGAAAGGGAACGAACCACCAAGTGGGTGCAAGAGAGGTTTATGGGGCAACAAGTGTCATCTCATGAGCATGCAAATATATTGGGAAATATTAGTGAATTATTTGATTCATTAATCATTTCTTCATTTTATGTTATGGGGGAGTGCTCATGTTCACTCAGCCATCGATAACATACCTATGTTTGGAAATTTTAGGGAATTTGAATTATTCATTCAATCACCCCATCATATGATCCTGCTCTCCATCTTGGGTACCATTTCCCTGCTACTATTGGAGCTACTAGATGTCATATCCACATTTTATTGGGGCACTTGAGGTGGGATTTTCTAGTAAACAAGTCGAAGAGGCGGGTTTTCATGCCTGTGTGTGCTAAAGAGGTAGGTTGTCAAGCCCATAAATATTTTCTCCAGGTGAGAGAATTGTTGGGAATTATTTTCCCAAGGTGCCAAGTTGTAGCTACAATACTTTGAGACTTCCTATCCAACTTGTTGTTGAATCCCAAAAGGGAAGTGGGGCAGCCAAATGGGCACACTTCCTTGGTGGGAAAATCATGTGGGAAATTAGAGACTATAGGCTTGATGTTAAAATTGGCACATAAAATTATGAGCATTGTTGTTGAGATACCTTACTTGGATAGGTTTTCCTTTCCAAGTGGAGTTTAAGCCCCAATTGGGGATGACCTGCTATCAGTTTGTGGGCAACAAAGTCTAACGCTAGTAGGAAATTCAGAAGTTTGTATGTAGTTGGTGGCTATTTATATTAGATAAGTTCTCACCATGTGTTTGCTTAAAATTACTGTAAGAATGTTTATGTGATCCTTTGTTGGATACTTACTATGCAAAGGTTCATGTACTTATATTATGGGTATTTTTTGTGTTAATTATACCCATAATACCTGTTGTTAAACTTGTACATAAGTTGTGATATGTGACTACTGGCATGGGTTTTTACGGTTGTAATTTTTCTTAAATATGTGTTGCCAGGATTGTTTAGATATGGCAATTATATGTTGTGATCTTGCGTGGGATACTTACTGTGAAAATGTTTATGTATTCTTATTATGGGAATATGTTTTCCTTAATATGATCCAATATATATGATGTTAGAATTGCACAGATACCATAATAATGTATATTCTACCATGGGTTTTTACCATTGTAATTATCCTTGAGCATTTTGTTGCTTTTCCCAGAATTGTATATTTGTCATTATATTTACACAGAAATCATAATCATGTGTTTCTTTAAGGTTTCACTTTCTTATACATGTTTATATATATGGGTACTTTAAGTAATTTTCCTTCTCTTTTCATATGCAAAGTTTTCCTTTAAATCAATGATAATGGGGTGGAATTTTGACAACTCATGGTTGGAAATTACTCTGTTCTGGTATGGAAAAATCACTGGGATAAAACTCTCTATGTAAACAACGAATGAAGAAAGCCTTCGCCGGTTGGAAGAATATTTGTAGAATTATGGAAGGCTTGGTAAGCCTTAGAAATTATGGAAAGAAATACATGAACCACTAGGTCCTAGGTCATACTGTTTCACCTGAGAAAAACTCCTGTGTTGCCTTAGAAGAATCACAGTCGTTGATCTCAGCATAGTGAATCAATCATGACCATTGATCATTGTGGTATCGTCTGAGTCAGAAGGTTAGATTAGCCTTGGATAATGCACTCCAATGGGAAGACTCCAAGGAGAAATCCTAACCATCGATTAGAGTCTTCCAGAGAGGTAATCTCAACCATTGATCAGAATGGTAACCATTACACATGATTGGGAGGAAGGGTGATGTCATGTTGACACCAAACTAATGGAAAGAACCTATGTGTTTGAGGAGGATACATGGCAGCCTGTAATTGGTCAAGGTAATAGGGAGTGGGTCCCTATCGAGTTTAAGCCTTTGGAAAAGTGCATTCAACATTGAAGGTTGGATTATAAGGAGGAGAGATCTCCACTGTTGATCAGATTCTGGGCATCAGACTAATGGTAAATGGGGTTGACAAGGAACTACGACAGGTAGGACTCTGATAGGAGATCTCGAACATAGATCAGTAGGACCTGAAAGTGATCTATAGTTGTTGGATCTGTGAAGATCCATCTCTTGTGGGAGTATGAAGGATGATGATGTCACTGATGACATGGCCTGACAATACAACAAACATGTGGTAGGGATGCCAGTGGGGATACAAGAATGTCATATGATTGACACATGTCATCAATTGATTGGACATAGTACGAAGGTGGGCCCCGTGGGATGTGAGGGCCCTTGAACCTATACTTTTAATTTCAGCTGTCATATGTAGTAGACAAAGATATTTTGACCGTTCTTCAGAGGGGTGTTGGTTGGAGTGAGTGGTAATCCCTGACAGGGGATGCACTCTGACAAGTACTACTCTGCGGATCAATATTATCCATCGATCAAAGGGTAGTTAGGATGAACGAAGGTTGTTGATATGTCATGGGAAAGTGCAGATAAGTTGGATGGTTAGATCGTTAACCCTCATGGAAGTTGGAAACTATGACAAAATCATGACCGAAGATTTCCTAATTCCCAGGATCGTTTGATCAGTCGGAGGTGAGGTCGTCAAACTAGGGTCATCGAAGTGTGTGGGAAGCCACTTGTGGATACACTCCAATTGGGTAAATCTAATGATTTAAAAGGACTTCGAATAGATTATATTTGTTGACCTAGAATACCAATCAGACAATAACCAAGGAGACAAGTGGCAACTTCCACATCAACTGCCATGTCGACACTACATTAGTGCGACATCAAGTGACACGTGTACCAAAGTGACATGTGGCACTGAGGTGGAATTGAGGGTAGAAGGCCTATAGACTTGGAAGGATGTAATTTTTTATATAGAGATCATAATGGATCATGGTTACAGTCGTTAGGAAGATATTGATAAGTAGAATATTTCTATGAGGTCTAATTGGAGAAATAAAGTAGTTTGGAAAAACAAAAAATTTAACACCCCATCCTCCTAAATCATAACTAGGGGGTCGGGTGATGCTACAAGTATTTACAAAGGTGAGACAATAGGAGAAGGAAGGAGACATTATAGACTACCCCCCCTTAATTCCAACTTAATGAACTCCTAACATAGATCAAATTTTAGAAAACTTCACTTCTATAAGATACTTTGTGAAAATGTCTACAAGTTGATATTCTGTAGGGAAAAAGAACACTTCAATAACTTGATCATGAATGAGATTTTTGATGAAGTTCATGTGTATCTTGATGTATTTGTTGCACTAATGTTGAACTTGAGCTTTGGAAATCTTAATGGCACATTGATTGTAAGGTACCATATGTAACATAATATGAAAAAACATGAATATTCAACATATATCAATGGAACAACAAAATATTGAGAAGAGAAATACCATAAATAATACCTTTATTCAAAGAAAGCAATGTTCAATTGCCTCTTCGAGGGAGAAACCTCCTCCAGAGTAGATCTCCATTACAATAATTCTCAAGACAAAGTTTATCATGCCTCATGTTATCACCATAACAATTTTTGATGGAATCCAAGTCTCAAGACTTAGAAAAAAGGCCAAACAAGTGTGGAGGCACGATAAATTGGAGGGAAAAGCCACATCTGGTGGAATATCGATAAATATAGTGGAGATGCGAGAGTGATGGGACCCAATGACCCACAAATCTCATACACCATAGATCAATAGTCAGCAATCGTATCACGTGAAGAACTAGCACATGGTTTAATTACATGAAAGCGGACCGATGAAAATACCATGGTTTCGGTGTGTGACCACATGGTGCCACCAGAGGCATATCGGGGAAAAAAGAGGTCTACTCCAAACCTCTTTCTCTCATTCCTGATATTGGGAGGAGTATATAAAGGAGGGCCCATGGTCATTATTTTATGATATTTCAAAATCATTCGAATGTTTGAAATATGGCGCAACCACTCTGTTCAAACTGAGTCTCAACAGTGCACCAGACTTGTGAATTCTTCTCTCACTCACAAGTATTTTTCATTATGTCCATGGACCCTGTCATTATGTTCGTAAAAGAACAAGACCCCACCTCTAAAGAGGAAACCCTAATTGAGAGAGACTCCTATGTGTTTGACACTGTAATAAACGTCTCGCCTGTCTCTGTGTCCAGAACCAATTTTCTAGACAATATAGGGAAACAATTACCCTTCCTCGAAGTGGTCTAGGCCTCCATAGTCCCCTACACTGTCGAAATCACTTTCCCCTTCCTAGAATTTGTAAGATGTTGTGCAAAACAATACTCACAAGAAGAAAGGGTCGTTTTAAATAAGTTAGGGTCAGAGGTCCTCTACAGAATAGATAGCCTGTCATCCCGATACACCCTCAACGTACCAGAGTCACCCTCCATTGTGTCTGAACCCTTCAAGGAAGAAAAGTTAGTTTCATTTTACAGAGAATGTTCCCCCGAGGTCAAAGCCCTATTTTTGCAGAAAATCATCAAACCCGAGCATCATTCTGAGAGTCTTTCTTTACTAATGAGTGTGAGCGTCATGGTTATTGAAGTCCAGTGGGCATGTTCCTTCATCTACCAAAGTTTAGGTTTAGATAATGACAATTACATGATTGAGGTCATGTTGGGTTTTCTACTAACCTTTTTCCAGTTGGAGTCTAGTCAGTCAGTCTGTTTCAGTTTCAATAAGTTTATAGCCGATAACATACACAATTAGCTAGTGAATTTTCAATCACTAAGGCACTTCATGTATTATACATACCTGTTGAAGATGTTCCCAGAGACAAAAAAATAGAGTTCCCTGAAGCTACATTCATATCAATTGAATGAAAAAGGATCACAATGCTAATTTTCATAAATAAGATCATGTCCATGGTTTATAGCCTAATCTTCAGCACCGACCTACCAAGGGTTTTGGAAGAAATGAAAATTTGTTTACAGCCTAATCCAGAGAACGAGATAGGAGATTGGGTTTTTGTTCTTGCACTCCATTATGATTTGGGTATATGGTTATAGGGAGGGACCTTGAATTTTTCCTATTTTCTTGACTCCCAGAGTCTTTGCCTTGGAATTCATCAGGAAAATAATCATACAAAAAACAGAGCATTTTCGTAAAATAGGACCCTTTGTGGTAAAGACTAGGTCTTGTTTGCCTCAGATCCAGGCCAAGCTTAATGAATTCAGATTTGCATAGTTAAAAGGGAGGAAATATGATCCGCATTAGGTCATATCTAAAAGAAGGTTGATGAGCAAACAAGGCCCCTATGAGCATGAGCATGTTGAAGGATTTGATAAACTAGAAAATCTAGAAACATGTGTAGATATGGATGTCACCTTACAACATGATCAGAAACAAAAAATAGAGTCAGCCCCGCAGTAGATCCAAACGCAGAAAAATTCTCCAAGATTGATTATTAAATCTCCAAAGGTGAGTGTTTATAACAAGAGGAGTAGTTCAGAGGCACTGGGTGCCAGTAGTCAGCAAAATGTTCTCAATAAAATTGAAATCACACCATTTTCTCAAATAGTAGACTTGGAAGAAGAAGAACCTAAAGAGAAAATGAGAGAGAAAATGAGAATGGAGATGGTGGAAAGTGAAACCAAGAACGAAGAGGCTGGTACAGGAAGCATGCCACAAAGTGAAATCAATTCAAGGGTGTTCAGCAGTAAGAAGCATGTCTTTTACAAGACACTTGGGGTAGTATACCAATCTAAAGAAGATTTAGCAAATCAATATGCCATGAAAGGAAGTATGGCCAATACTGAAATAAGAGACTTGTTACCTGAGGTAGAGAGGATATCCTAGCATAAGTATTCCTTGTTCTCAGTCAGGAATGTGGAAAGGAAGACATTTAGCATAGCAATGGTAGATTATGATAAAGTTTTTGAAATCAAGCTGCATTATGAAAATATTGGTGCCCCGGATAATGCTAAATTCCACAGAAATGCTAATGACATGCTATATTCAGACTACCTATGTTTGAGTTTGAGGGTTTCAAGATTGACAACCCATGCAATTAAATTTGATGGAAAATTGAAGTAGGAAAAAGCATCCAGCAGAGCCTGGTAGACCCAGGTCAAAATATTGGAGTTTGAAGGCCCTCAATGGATAAAGGCTTCCTTAGATGAGAAAGATAAGATGATCCAAAGCCTGAAGAAGAAGATGAAAATTTATGCCACAGAACATCCACAGACAGTAGAGCTGGTTGCTTTAAAATAGGAAAAAGAGACATTCAGACAAGAAGCACTAAATTACAAAGCTAAAGTTTTGTAGCTAGAAAAGGAAAAAGAGAATTGGTCACAAGGACAAGCAGTAACATCAGATATGGTTGTTATTGTACCTTCTACTGTAGAAACTGGATTAAGTTCCAATGGATTGGTTCAGGATATGTCACAAGTAAGCTTGAAGATAGGAGAAATCAAGAGCCTTAAGGGAATCATAGAAAAGCTACAACATGAGATGAAAATGAAGGATGGAAAGATGGCCCAAATCCAAAAGGAAAATCAAGATTTGCAGGAAAGGGTAAACAAGTTGGAGACAAGGTTGAAAGGTAAAGTACTTTTGCAAGGAGCTAAACATGTAATATGGGATGTTATTGCTGCAGAGGCTACTAAGTTCAGAGTGTACTTGAATTTTATAAATGAAAAAGACAACATGGCTATCACTGCTCGAAGAAGGTGTACTGTTGTAAATGAGACACTGGTGAAAAAACCCTCAGAATGGGCCCAAAATGCTATAAGTTTGCTCAATTTTGTTCCTACCATTGATCTCTAGACCATTGGGGTCAAAGAAAAGACTACACTAATCATTTGTGCTAGGAGTATCATCGCTAAGAATTTTTTTCTCAAGTCAATTCAAACCAAATTCATGCAGATGGACCATAGTATACAAGAATTTAAGGATACATTTGAACAATTGTTTATCAAGGGCCTCTTGCCATTTTGGGATGGAAAAGGAAAATTATACGATCAAGAGGAATACAATTCTCTCCGCACCTAGTGCAGAATGGATCATTCCAAATTTGAAGCTATGGAGGAGAGACTTAAGGGACCAAGTTTGGTGGAATATTTGGCCACAGACTTTGATATTTTAAATCAGTTTAAGATAGTGAACACCGGGCTAACGACTATGTCTTATGCTACTTGTATTGATCTGGAGATTATGATAAAAGAAATGATGGATTACGAGATTCCTTCTGACTCGCAGTGGAAGGAGATCGTGTGGCTAGGCAGGACGAAATGCAATTTTCCAGGGACTAGTAAATAGCCTCGAAGTGTCACCAGATTGGCAAGATTCGATAGGAGATCAGAGAAGGAAAGATGGTGAGGAGGAAGCCGAGCAGTCAGAGAAATTCATCCCTATTTTATGAAACATTTTTTTTAATCATTGTAAATCAGTTCGCCTACCGAAACCGTTGGTTTGTAATTAATGTAGTCAGTTTTGGAAACTGAAATGCTTCAGTTCCAACCATTGTAATCGAATTGTATAAGTACTAGAAATTCCGAATGAATTAATGTTGGCAGAAGTGAAAGAGAACCTTTTAGTTGTTTCTGAACTCAATTGTAATTTTCTGGAGCTGAATTGAATACATATGCAGAAGCTTTTGAAGTATCTATGAAAAGATTCTAATGGTGGTGATATGAGTTTTGTCGCCTTTCATTGTATGTATTTCCTATGTTCTTTAATTCCATTTACATTTTCTTCTATTTAAACCAGAGAGTTAAAAGCCTAGAATTCATCTTGTGATGCTCTTGGCTTAAGCAATTTAAACTATGTGATTTTATTCTTAGCTAACTCAGAATTTATTTCAGTAATGCTCTGATGTAGTTATTTGTTTTCTCCTTCCTCCTACATCCTGCTTAAATTCAATTTACAACTCAGATTCATTGCCTCATTTAGCCTTTATCCTCTAGAGAGTTATACCAACCAATAATTGTTTCCATTCACTTTTAGGATATCGAATCCATAGCCCTGAGTGTTCCTCCCCTTCTTTGCCAACAATTTTATAAAAAAAACCCCCAAACAAACTAAATCTAGCTATCGATTGCCAAAGAAATATTAAGTGACACGGGAGAGCCCTCTTTGAGTTTAGTAGGCTAGTTCCCATCTCTAAAGTAGGTTGAAACAATTGCCTCTATCGTTTTTCTATCAGTCGGACAAAATTTACAGAGTGCTAACATTCTGGCGTCGTTAACGGGGACGGAATTGAAAAATCTTCCCTGGGAAAAACAAATTAAAGCTTTAGTTTGACCCATGAGGGTGATAGTGGATCAAATACCTTATTGGATGAGATTATTTTTACCCTAGAAACTCCATTACCAAGAGACCAAATGCACCAAATAGTCTCATATAGAAATCTTTGCTCCCAAGAGAATTCACACTAGGAGCAACCCAGACCCATAAGTTGCAATCCATGTGTCTGACCCTGAAAATATTGTACATAAAAGAAAAGAAAATCTAGTAACCCCAGTGTTACGTCTAGACCGATATCTATCCTTACCCAAGGACGAAGTGAAAAGCATTAAAGACCTTGATTTTGATGTGAAATTTGAGCAAACTCTATTCAGAAATAAATCTGAATCTTGTTTAGATGAAGCCATCTTTGACAAAAAAGATTCCAAGATTTGATTTTAGCCACATCTTCCAGGCCTATAGTAGTCTCCACTTAGAATCAGTAGCCACTTCAACCTCTCATAGCAGCCATGGCCACTATATTTTCTCCCCTAACACTGCCTGCTCAACTACACAAGTTACCTCAATATTATAACCTAAGGATCAAGCTATATGATGTTGAAGGTAACATATCAACCCAAAAGCACCTAGATTGGTTTAATGATTTCATATAATTAGAGCAGGTGGACTTTGAAGATGTAAAAATGAGACTGTTTACACAATGTCTTGCAGGCAAAGTGAGGAAGTGGTTCAAAGACCTTCCAGTAGCTAGTATTATAGATTTTGAAGCCTTTGAAACAAACTTCCTTGAAAAATGGGGAGACAAGAAAAATCCCCTTCAGTTGTTGACCCAATATAAAAACAT
>ML779591.1:860600-871804 GCA_009831015.1 Picea engelmannii
CCCCCTAAAGTTTCTCAACTCAGATATGCTGATTCTTTTGAAAGTGATTTTGCTTTATTATTGAGAGAATGAAGATATGCTACATTAGATGATATGATTATTGATTCCATAGAGGTCATAGTGAATCTAATGGCTTCAGGAAAGATAAAATCCGACTCTGGCATGGATGTAAATAAAACTCAATATAAAGCACAACCTTCAACCTCAAAAACATTAAAAGAAAGGTTTGAAGAAATGATGAGAAACATGGAGAGAATGATGGAGAGAATGGCTCTGAGTAATAGGTCTAACCCCAAAGAACAGGCTGATGGTCCACCCAGAAATCCAAGGAGACCAGAAATCCCACAAATTAGACAAAGAGAGTGTTGGAAGCCAATTCACATTTTTCCGTTGTCTTATAAGTTGCCTACACCAATGTTTTGCAAACACCAGTTTTTCGTCGCAATTTTCAAATAAACGACACTTTTATTTTTGTGACACTTGCACATTTTCCTTCGTTCTCTTTTCACGACTGTAAGCGTGAAAACTTAATGTTTCGAAGTTGCATTGAAATCACTATTTGAACTGTCATTGTCTTTCTTGTCGATATGCCTATTGCGCTTACATTGCACTTATTGTTATGTAGCTGGAAAGACTTTCAAACTGTACTCATTGGACATTTTGTATTGATTGTGTGACTTGGTTTTATTGAATTTGTATTGCATTGGTTTTTGGATTTTCATTCTATTTGATCTACTTGATCATTGGTTCCATGAAAATACATAGGGTTTATGATTAAATCTTTCATATATATATATTTTTAAATGCCTATGTTTATGTTTTCATAGCTATTGGTTGGTTGATTATATGTATCCATTGGCACGTTGGTTAAACTATTGATATCGGTTGATACATTGGCGTATAGTTGAGTTTGGTATTGGTTTTAATTTGTCTGTTGGTGGATTAAAAACTTTGGTATAACGTTGATTGCACATGCACTTACCATTGTTCATTAGCCGACCAAGTGATATGACTGTTGACTATGCTATAGTGGGTTGAATTACTATGTAAATCGATGGTTGTACTTTGACCTTAATTGTTTTGCATGGCAGTGAATAACTCCACCACCTTCGCACGCTGGCATTTATGGCTATCCCATATTCATCGTTCACCTCTGTTAGCTCAGGAAGCCTCCACGCACTCTATTCCTGTGTGTGTTTCAACCCAAACCCTCGGCTTACCATGTGCTTGGCTCCATGGCACCAGTCGTGCGAATCGAGCCAAACGACAAATAGGCTCTGTTAATGTTTGACAATGCCCGAAAGGATTTGGAAGAGAACCGTTGGCTCGCCTTTATACAACGATTCGAGGGTTTTAACCTCTGTGTAGCGCGACAATTTTCCATGACCTTTGATGTCTATAGAGCCAAGGTAGGTGACATACAGTTGGAGATTGATGAGAATTTTATCAGCTCTGCTATAGGGTTACCTGCTTCGGGGCAGCGATGGTTTAAGAATTGTAAGGTCGAGGAAGTTCCATGGACATTGTTGTTCCTCTCGCGCAAAGTCACCTCTTGTGAGAGAGGTATGCCCATCTCTGCACTTAAACCATGATGGCACGACCTATTAATGCTAGTCAAGCAGTTCGTGACCTGTGAAGGTCGATACGGGCTCATGTTCCTCTACCACCTACGTTTGCTGATGATTTTTATAGGGTATCCTTTAAACATGCCTTTCTACTTTCAACACAGCTTATACAAGATGTCAAAAAGATTTAAAAGGCATAAGGCTGATAATAACCTGTTTCATCATGGGCTTATTAAGGTTATCGTTGTTTATCATTTGAGTTTGCATGGTGATAGCTAGAGAGCGTTCATCACTCGTAATGGTTTTGAGGATTTTAACCCTATTCCGGTTGATAAACCTGTGGTAATTGAAGCCAAGGCCGACCCTCCTATTGACTTACCAGACGTTGGAACCGATAAGTCCGAGCCTACAAAGAAACCTATGAGCAAAAAGCCCAAGGCAAACCCTACTGCTAATGCTAAGGGTAAAAGGAATGCCAGGCTCATTTCGAGAATGACAAGGAATAAACCCAAACCCTCTGCTGAGCCAAACCCTATCGTCCTAAGTGAGGATTCTAATTTTGATGTTGAACGTTTCTTAGCCAGCGAGTACCCTTACTCACAGGGTTTATGTTTCAAACCCCCTTATGATTTCATATCAAACCTTCCCCCCTGCCTAAAGAACAACCCTGACTACCCGGGTATTAAATTGCCTCGTGAAACCCTCGGTCATTTGGCCAAACCCTCGCCTGCTCTTTCTAAACCCACTCAGTCACCCTGTGACCAATGCGATTCATGGTTAGAACGATACTACAATGATGTTCCCATACTTAAATCCAAGATTCAATCACTGGAAGATCAAATTGCAGTGCTAACTAGTCAAAAAGCCAAGCTCCAAGCAACAAATAAAAAGCAAAAGACAACCGGCTCCATCCTTTTCAAAAACGTAGAATCAACCACGACCATTGTAAATTCCAAATTGGCATAATCAAGCAGCCTCGTCGCTATACAGGTATGGTTTTGACATCATTTTTGTTTTGTAAATAATAATAATCTAGGTTGATATAATGATTTGAATTCAGTTTTTAAATAGCTCAGTTACTCATCCAAATGCCTCTATCATTCGGTGATTATCCTGTACATGGTTTCGTTTTGATAAAAATAGAAGGAATTTCGATTTGATATATGATTTACTCATAGATTTTTATTGGATTTGAATGGTTATTCTTTTGGATTTCATTTGCTAAGTTTGTCTAAGTGAAGTAACGAAAGTAATGGTGTGTTTTCAATATAATTCGTTTTGTATCTACTCCGCACGGCAAGTTTTTATGCTCAATTTAGAATATGATTATGTGTGGATTCGATCTCGTTATGATCCACGTACTATGATTTCAGGATTGTAGTTGTTAGGATATGCTCTGTCATATAATTTTCAAAGTTGAAATATTGCTCTATTCGATTTTTAATTTGGGAAAAAAACAACTCTGTTTTTCTAAAAACAATATGCTCATGTAAGCCTGTGCAAGCAATATTCATGCACGAATCATAAGACAGTTTCTATTCATGATGACTATGTTAGATTCCTTGCTGTTTGATTCGCTTAAAAATATTGTTGTCTATTTTCAGTTGGTTCGATTTCTCTCATGAGTTAGATTCACATCGTGAAATGCTGCTCTGTTTGTTTTCAACGTGCAAACAAATTGGTCAATATTTGTTGTTTCTATCGAATCCGGTTATAATACGTTTCAAAACAAATAGTTTCGATCAAATGAAATTGATCTTGTCTACCCAGTTTACTAAAAACAAACGATCATATAATTCTTCTGAACCCTGTTTCCAGCTGAGCAATTTCATCACGATTTCATCACGATTTCATTGATAGACAGTTAAGCACCAGTTGGTTTAATTCGCTTATGGTATGAATCTTTTTTACTATATCGTTACAACTATGATGATTGGAAAATGATTTTGTTGGATTTGATTGCATACAATTTGTTTTGATCATATCGTTTTCAATTGCATATGAAACGATTACACAACTGTTCGATTATGATTTTATCACCTGACTTATGATAACAATCGAAACAGAATACACCTATCTATGTATTCGGTTGAATAATTTTTAATCCTGTTTAATTTTGAATGATATAACCATTCCAATCTCAATGATTCATTTTCAAATGGTTATTGGAAGATAATTGGATTTGATTCTTTTAAAATATTTTTAATCGATTCTGATGCTGATTCTATATCTTATTTTAGACTAGCTACAAAATCGCATGATTCTGTAGCTAGTCTATAGAATTAAATTTTTATCATTTTGTTAATAAAATATCCTTCTAACTTGTTTATTTTTAACCTTTTTCAGGTGAATTCGAATTGCTTGGGATTGGGTGAACAATTTAGAGGATATTTGGATGCTTTAGTTTTATTATAGTTTCCTAGTTTAGACAACTTTGGGATATCTTCCCAGATTTCATGTAAACAATTTTATAACTTCCACAGGGAGGTTTTACCCTGTGGAAAAACTTATAAATACTTATTATTTTTGTAATAAGGATCATCCTCATTTGTGGGAGAACAAGGATATGGAATTTTAATACAAACTGAGACAGAAGTTGACGTTCTGCTACAGTTTTGGCTTTTCATAATATCAATCTTTTGTTTCATGTTTATGTTATCTGTTTGCATCTAATTAGTGACTACTTTAGCTATCATAGTCCTTTGCAAAATGATATGGTTGAATTAATGTGATCCATGTCTGTTTTCTTTCACTAATTTTAAAAGTACAACAATTACTTAGTTCAACTTATGAATGACATATTTCTCTTCTTCACCAACTGAACTATTATCTATAGATCTTTGCATACAGGTTTATCTGATTGTAGAGATTTATAAATTATAAGATTTTTTTTTCTTTTATGTCGTGTTTGTCCTATAAACAAACTTAAAGAGCATCGCAGCTATCATTTACGAGAAGCTTCTGGATTATGCGGTGCGAGTTTCCTTCCTCTGACCAGCTTCGAAGATCATCATACACAGGACAAATTTGGAGCGTTTCCAGGTTAGTTTGTTGTTTATTTGTTTAGTATATTTGTTAGTATTTTAGTTAGATATATGTGTAGTTAGTATATTAGATTGTTTAATTTTAGTAAGTTTTATTTCTTGTTCATAAAATCATAAAATCAACAAAAATATCTTTCTTTGTCTTAGGGCAGATTGCAAATGATTTTTTTCAGGTTTTACTTAAATCTGTAAATTGTAGAAATTGTATATTGTGAATAAGTTATATTTCAATTAGTAGTTAGAGTTAGTATAATATTAGTTAGTAGTTTGTATATAAAGAAATAGTAGATTAGTTAGTTTGTTTAATAGTTAGTTTTAATTAAATTAGTTAGATTAGTTCGTTTTATTTATTGTTAGTTAGTTTAGTTTGTTTTATTTAGTTTTAGTTAGATTATTTAGTTTAGATTAGTTTTATTTTTGTTTTATTAGGAATTTAGATCGTCTAACGAAGCCGCTAAACCCATCAGGGTGGTTCATCCCAAACGGCTTGGGTTATTAGACAACCCCGGACCGGTTCCACTCTCTCAGTTGATGGACGGTCAATTTCGCCCGTCAACAAATGGCGCTAGAAGGAGGGCCTGGACTTAATTAATTGCACGAGGCGGTTGTAAGACTCCTCCACCGCCTAATATCTCACCTATAGTGACTAGAAGCTGTTCACATGATAATATTCCCCTTCAAACAACAACTACTTCAACCAACGATCCACAGATCACAGTTGAGCCAACAACCCCTAATAATACAGGTGGTGACATACAAGAGATTGTCCACCAATCTCTTATTAAAACACATAGTGCCTTAGCCCGTTTGAGGCAACCAAACCATCCGTGGGGTCAACCTTTGGACTTCTCTGATATCAGAGAACAATTAGGTGACACTAACCTCACTGTGAATCCTACAGATCCAAACTTAAATCCTACTGCAGGAGGATCTGGGATACCTCCTTTACCACCTCCATCATCTCCTTGCTCTTCTGGAGGAGATTCCTCTGACGAAGGCAATTCACCTTCTCAGCCTTCCACACCCACTACCCCAATGGAAAATCAGAACAATCCTGCTAGACCCTGGCTTCATCAGGATGTCGTAGCAGTACCTGGAGCTCAGTATCCTCTACCTAAACACCCAAAGAAATGGCTTCCCAAGTTTG
The DNA here is from genome assembly GCA_009831015.1 of Picea engelmannii. Classification (NCBI taxonomy): domain Eukaryota; kingdom Viridiplantae; phylum Streptophyta; class Pinopsida; order Pinales; family Pinaceae; genus Picea; species Picea engelmannii. The sequence goes on from ML779591.1 coordinate 866,357, forward strand.
ACCCTGACTCAAAACAGATAGCTGAAGATCACATAAAAAAATTTATGTTAGCCATAAGACTCCACAATGTTGAACATGAAGACGTTGTCTGTAGGTTGTTCCCGTATACTTTCGAGGGTAATGCATCGACATGGTACTTTGCCCAGCAACCTCATACCATCGTGTCTTGGGAAAAGTTTGAGTCATGCTTTATGGAAAAGTTCGGAGACGGTAAACCTCCAGAAGTCTTAGTCATGGATATTTCTAGCTTAAAAATGAACCCAAAAGAAAAAGTTAAAGATTTTAATCAAAGATTCTTAACACTTAAAAACCGAATCCCTGCAGATTCTATTCTTGCTGAGAGTCTTATAATAGCTTACTACACTAAAGCATTGCATCAAAGTATAGCTATTTGGGTTAAACGATCTAAGAAAGCCACGTTTTTAGAGGCCTTCGAGGAGGCCAACCAGATTGAAAAAGACATACTTAGTCTTAAAGACTCTACTAGCAATGAACCTGAGACTAGTTCTTCTTCCAAAAAGAATATCGAAATCCTCCCCAGACCCACACAAAGTAAAACACAACCTGAAAACTCTGATTTGGAAAATCTAACTAAAGTTGTTCAAAAACTGTCTAATCAAGTTATAGACTTAAAAAGGTTGACTGAAGAAGCTTCCTCAAGTAAAGGAACCTACAAACCTCCTTTCCAAAATCCTTTTCCCACCAACCGACCTAACCCAACCACTGAAGGCCTTAATCTAGAAAGTTTGCAATGTGCTCTTCAAACAATTCTAGAAGCCCAAGATAACTTGATGCCTCCTGAGATTCCTGAGGAGGTAGTCGAACCAGAGACAGTTCAAGAAGAAGAGTCTTCTCCAAACATTTTTGGACACTTCTTAGATAGCATCTTCCAAGCCAACTTCGAGACAGTTCATCCTTATAACACTAGGAGTAAGACAACAAATAAACCTTCTTCCGAAAACACTACCACTTCACCTCCAAAGTAATCTAAATTAGCTGAAACTAAACAGAGTAATGTAAGCCCCAACTTAGATTATGATGTTGTTGAAGATCTTAAAAAGTTAAGGGCTAACATTTCTATTTATGAGTTATTGAAGTTTCCATTTTTGTTACAAAAAATGTTGCAAAATATTTCAGAAAACAACAAGAATGGTAATTCTAATGGTAACAAGGTTGTGCAAAGCAAAGTCCCTCAGAAGACTTCCACTAAAAATAATCCCGATCCTCAAGTTAAAGGAAGCCTTCCTGTAAGTAATATAAATAATGTAAATAATGTAGATAAAGTAGCTTTAGAAACCACGAGTAAAAAGCCACAAGCTACTACTCTTAGTACTCGCAAAAATGTACCTCCTTTCCTATTAACTTTCAAGATCTTTAATAGAAACGTGCATAATTGTATGGTAGACTCAGGAGCGTCATCCAATGTGATGCCTTGGTCTGTTTTCCAAAAGATAAATGCTTAATTTGAACCCTCTTCTTTAAAAATCATACAACTTGATCGAACAAATGTCAAAGTTATAGGCGAACTAAAGAATGCACTTATTAGATTATCGTCTAACCCCAAGGTTCATCAAGTTATTGATATAATTGTGGTGGATATTCCAGAAGTGTATGGTCTGTTTTTAAGCAGGGACTGGTCGGAGCAGCTACATGGTTACTTCGTGACAGACTGGTCTCATCTATGGCTTCCAAAAAACGACAAGCCTAATAAAATAAAAGTGAATCGTGAGCGCTACCTTAAGTTCACGGTCACAGATTTGAACGACCCCAATGAAACGTACACACCTCATGCTGATTCACCTGAAGTGCAAGGGATGGACACCTTCTTCGACAACCTTATAGCCGAGGTTTCACCTGTCACCAACCCAGAACAACAGTCCAAGAACGTAGCATATATACAGCCCGCACCTTCCACACAACAATCCTATGAACCCGATACAAATCAAATTTGGTCTCTGTATTTTGACGGATCAAAGTCCAAAGAAGGAGTCGGAGTAGGCTGCGTCATTATCGATCCACCAGGTAACAAAACATTGATGGCATGTAGGTTGGAATTTGAATGTACAAACAATACTGCAGAATATGAGGCTTTACTGTAAGGTCTCATAAAAGCTTTGGACATGAACATTCAAAATTTAACTGTCTTTGGTGACTCTAAAATAGTAGTTAGACAGGTGAGAGATTCTATCCACTGCCTTTCTCCGCATCTCAAAAGCTACCAGTCTGAGGTATGGAATTTGATGAATAAATTTTCTGCTTTCAATATAAATTCCATTCCTAGATAAAATAATGCTGAAGCAGATTTACTAGCTAATGTAGCTTCTAAACTTCTTCCTGCAGAAGGCTTATCCCCAGATGCATTCTCCATTGAGCTGTTGTTTCGACCATCCATTCCCGACAACATTACGAACTTGAGAGTATTTGACGATGATCAGTAGATCATCGACTTTCTACACATGGAAGAAACCTTTCAAGGTGTTGTGATAGACGAACACACGCACGACGACAATTTGCACGATTTTACAGTAATACCTGATCTGAAAACTCCCGAAGATCTATCGGATATGGTAAATTCGATTCCAAAATCTGTAGTCAGATTAGAGAAGTTTTATGATTTTGAAGATAAATTTTAAAAGTCGGTCAATTGTAAAACCAACAGTTCCTCATTATCTTATGAAAAAGTAAACCTAGGAACTAATGAAAATCCTCAATGCATTAATCTAGGCTTGGGATGTTCTCGACAAGAAAAAGTTGCATTCATTAAATTGTTCAAATAATTTAAAGATGTCTTTGCATGGACGTATGATGATCTTAAAACTTTCGACACTAATATCATACAACATGTTATCCCGATGAAGCCCCAAACCTTGTTGGTAAATGTTTAACAAGGAGTATGCTTGTCATTGATGGAAAGTACAATAGAGGAGATGGCAGGATAAGAAAACAGGTGCAGCAAAGCTCAAGAGGAATAGCTCAGGAGAAACAACATTGAGGAAAATGCGTGCAGCAGCTCAGGAGAAACAACGTTGAGGAAAACGCACGCAGCAAGGCTCAAGATACAGGAGTTTGCAGAGGAGAAGGAAGACAAAGATCCACAGTCGTTGGATCTCATTCAGAAATCCCGTCAACCGTCAAATCGGCCAAAAGCTGTGAGGGAGATAAACCATCGGGAAAATCCAAGGTGAAATCTCGACCGAACGAGGGCCGTCAGATCTGAATATAGATCAGAAGAGTGCACTAAAGAGGAGGACAGGTCTCAGCTGTCATATTGGAGCGCAGGGTCCGACCACCGTTGGATCAATGAGCGAAGGTTTGGCTACGGTCATGAGGATAACGGTCATATGGACCAGGAGCGTAGCCATCGGAGTTTCTAGGATCGCGAGTTGGATATGTCAAAGTTCATTGACATCACAAACCCTGAAATCGCGATGAGTGAAATCCTAACTGAACCTGACCATCGACTCGACCCATGTCAACAGACCACGTCAGCTAAGCAACACGTGGCACAACCAGGTAGTGACAAATGTCAGACTGATTCAACATTTCAGGCACATGTGGGTAACGAATCAAAGTGACACGTGGCAGTATTTAACACGTGTCAAACCATGTGTGATGTCAGTAGAGGCATCGATGATCGGGACTAAGAAATGTCCAATTCACTTGACAACGAAAACCCTGAAATCGCGATATGCGATTTCGCGATTTGATCGCAGCCGTTAAGTCAAGCAGAGATCGGGACCATCCACTTGTAGAGGAAGTGTGGCAGTGATCAGGCGCCATTGGGAGAAGCTCGACAGGAGGCTTCATCGGAGTTTCGGGGATCGGGATTTCAATTGCAACGAAAACCCTGATTTCGCAATATGCAAAATCGCGATTGAATCTAGACCGTCAGATTCAACTCAGATCTGGACTGTTGATCTTATACCATATCAGAGTTTCGTGAATCGGGATATGGTAAGAATTGCAACATGAATTGCGAAATTGCAATATGCGAAGTCACGATGGATTTGCAGCCGCCAGATCAAGAAATGATATGAACCGTTGATCTGATTTCCTTATGGAAGTTCACAGATCAGGAAATCGCGAATCCCGTGGACATAAACATTATGTCATCGCAAGTGCCGAAACTCCGATGGAGTGACAAGACCAAGGTCACATAGAGACAGGTCATATGGACCATGTTCTAGCCAGGAGGGCTATCGCACTTTTTCGAGAGGTATGGTTGCGGTCACGGGTAACGGTCACATGGACCAGGGCTCAGCCAGGAGGGCTGAAGCGCATCACGAATTGGGAAATCGTGAATCCCGTGGACATAAACATTATGTCATCGAAAGTGTCAAAATCGTGATATATGAAATCCCGATTTGATTTGAACCGTTGGATCAAGAAATGATCGGAGGGCTACTGAGGCATGAAACAGTGAGACTGCCAAAAACCATTGATGACGTCTGCTAGAGAAGTCGAAGAAGACCGCTGTGTAATCACCAGAGAAGCTGAAGAGTCATGATGATGATCAGATAGAGCACTCAAGAGGTGGAGGATAATGATGCAGAGTCTTCATGCAGATGCATGGCAAACATTGCATGCAAAAGGTGCATAGACGCTATAAATACATGGTACAGAGAAGAGATTTGGTGGTCGTTACTGTGGGAATTTGCAGTTGCTATTGGAGTTTGCTGTGGTGATTCATGTGAAGAAGAATCAGAGTGCAGGAGCTGAATTAAACAGAAGAGGATCTGTGCAGAGAATGGGTATGGCGCACAGAGCTTAAAAAGAAGGAGAAAAAACAGTGCAAATGATCTGAGCAGAAAGGCAATAAGGCTGACAGAGCAACGAAGTGGAGCAGAATAGTGATAAGTCAGGTAGGCCATCATCGAACATCATATCACTGTAATAAATTCAATTGCAAATATTTATATTTCAGGGTGGTTGGGAGGTGCTAGGGAGGACTATTGTCCTCAGAGGTTCAAGTGGGTGCTTGAACACAAGGAGTTGGTGCTTCCTTCTAGTTGGTGCTAGAAAAACTAGGGAGTCAGTGCTTCCTTCTAGTTGGTGCTAGAGAAAATAGAGAGTTGGTGCTCTCAGCAAGTTGCAACTTGCAAAGCTGATGTTGTAGCCTCATTATGAGTTGGTGCTCATATGTATGATACTGTAAAGAATGTAACCATTACTTATCATATAAAAGAAAAGAGGTTTTTATCCTACATGGGTTTCCTCGGGAAATATCTGTATCTGTGTTTCTCATATATGTGAATGATGCTGAAAGTGCCATTGTTTATTTCCCTGCATTATTGTGATTATCATTCAGAGTCTCTACAAAAAGTTTAAAAGAACCATAATTGTTTAAGCATAGAAACAACTGATTCACCCCCCCCCCCTCTCAGTTGTCCAACAATTGGTATCAGAGTCGGCCCCTTTTATCTAAGGGTAGATCCTAGAGCTTAAACA
>ML779591.1:876049-910896 GCA_009831015.1 Picea engelmannii
TTAAAACAAGCCCCTCGAGCCTGGTATCACAGACTGGATATGTATCTCAAAGACAAAGGGTTCAAGAGAGGAACAACTGACAACAATCTGTATATTAAGACAGAGGATAATGAGTTGCTCATCGTACTGGTCTATGTAGATGAAATCATCTTTAGATGTAATAAGGACTCACTGGTACAATGGTTTGCTTCTGCCATGGAGTCTGAATTTGAAATGTCTATGATAGGAGAACTGTCATTTTTCCTTGGTCTGCAAATCACTCAGAGGCCAGATGGGATCTTCATTTCTAATGAAAATATTTAAGAGAAATGCTGAAAAGGTTTCAAATGGAAGATTCAAAACCTGTGGGTACACCTATGGTAACTGGATGTAAATTAAGCAAGGATGATGATTCACCTGATGTTGAGCAAAGCTCATATCGATCAATGATAGGAAGCTTGCTATACATCACAGCATCTCGCCCAGACATAATGCATGCTGTCGGAATGGTAGGAAGATATCAAGCTGCACCTAAACAGAGTCATTTGCAAGCTGTCAAAAGGATATTCAGGTACTTAAAAGAAACAATGACTTATGGTCTATGGTATCCCAGAAATCAAGGTATTCAATTGACTGCTTATTCAGATGCAGATTGGGCAAATTGTGTTGATGAGAGAAAAAACACCAGTGGAGGAGCATTCTTCTTGGGTAACTCCTTAGTAGCTTGGCTTAGTAAAAAGCAAGGTTCCATCTCTCTATCAACCACAAAGGCAGAGTACATTGCTGTTTCCACCTGTTGCACACAGGTATTATGGATGATTCAAACACTTGTAGACTTAGAGGTAAAATATAGTGCACCGATCCCAATTCATTGTGATAACACGAGTGCCATCAGTGTGTCTAAAAATCCTGTCTTCCATTCCAAGACAAAACATATTCCCATAAAATATCATTTTCTGAGAGAACAGGTCACCAATCAGATGGTTCAGGTCCAATACATTCCCACTATAGAACAAATTGCAGACATATTTACTAAGCCCCTAGCCAAGACACCATTTGAATATCTTAGACAGAAGCTGGGTGTCATTTCGTTTCACACCTAAAAGAGTCCATATTGTTAGGGGGAGACTGGTATTGTTTGATTATCTAATTCCTCCCAAATTTATTGCAACAGCTCAGGGAGAGCATGTCTCTTCTTTGACATTGATGTCAAAGGGGGAGAAAAGAATTTGGGTGCAGTAGTTGCCATCAATGCCAAAGGGGGAGATTGTTGGTAAATGTTTAACAAGGAGTATGCTTGTCATTGATGGCAAGTACAATAGAGGAGATGGCAGGATAAGAAAATGGGCGTAGCAAAGCTCAAGAGGAATAGCTTAGGAGAAACAACGTTGAGGAAAATGCGCGCAACAGCTCAGGAGAAACAACGTTGAGGAAAACACATGCAGCAAGGCTCAAGATATAGGAGTTTGCAGAGGAGAAGGAAGACAGAGATCCACAGTCGTTGGATCTCATTCAGAAATCCCGTCAGCCATCAAATCGGGCAGAAGCAACGAAGGAGATAAACCATCGGGAAAAGCCAAGGTGAAATCTCGACTGAACGAGGGCCGTCAGATCTGAATATAGATCAGAAGAGTGCACTAAAGAGGAGGATAGGTCTCAGCCGTCAGATCGGAGCGTAGGGTCCGACCACCATTGGATCAATGAGTGAAGGTTTGTCTACGGTCATGAGGATAACAGTCATATGGACCAGGAGCATAGCCAATAGAGTTTCTAGGATCGCGAGTTGGATATGTCAAAGTTCATTGACATCAAAAACCCCGAAATCACGATGAGTGAAATCTCGACTGAACCTGACCATCAAATCGACCCACGTCAACAGACCACGTCAGCTAAGCGACATGTGGCACAACCAGGTAGTGACAAATGTCAGTCTGATTCAACATTTCAGGCACGTGTGGGTAACAAATCAAAGTGACACGTGGAAGTATTTAACACGTGTCAAACCACGTGTGACGTCAGTAGAGGCATTGACAATCGGGACTAAGAAATGTCCAATTCACTTGACAACGAAAACCCCGAAATCACGATATGCGATTTCACGATTTGATCGCAGCCGTTAAATCAAGAAGAGATCAGGACCGTCCACTTGTAGAGGAAGCGTGGTAGCGATCGGGCGCCATCGGGAGAAGGTCGACAGGAGGCTTCATCGAAGTTTCGGGGATCGGGATTTCAATATGAAAAAAACACAATGCAATGAAAACCCCGATTTCGCAATATGCAAAATCACGATTGAATCTAGACCGTCAGATTCAGCTCAGATCTAGACCGTTGATCTTATACCATATCATAGTTTCGTGAATCGGGATATGGTAAGAATTGCAACATGAATTGTGAAATCGCGATATGCGAAGTCACGATGGATTTGCAGTCGTCAGATCAAGAAATGATATGAACCGTTGATCTGATTTCCTTATGGAAGTTCACAGATCGAGAAATCACGAATCCCGTGAACATAAATATTATGTCATCGAAAGTGCCGAAACTCCAATGGAGTGACAAGACCAAGGTCACATAGAGACAGGTCATATGGACCATGTTCTAGCCAGGAGGGCTAGCGCACTTTTTCGAGAGGTATGGTTGCGGTCACGGGTAACGGTCACATGGACCAGGGCTCATCCAGGAGGGCTGAAGCGCATCGCGAATCGGGAAATCATGAATCCCGTGGACATAAACATTATGTCATCGAAAGTGCCGAAATCGCGATATATGAAATCCCGATTTGATTTGAACCGTTGGATCAAGAAATGATCGGAGGGCTACTGAGGCATGAAACAGTGAGACTGCCAGAAACCATTGATGACGTCTACTAGAGAAGTCGAAGAAGACCGCTGTGTAATCACCAGAGAAGCTGAAGAGTCATGATGATGATCAGATAGAGAACTCAAGAGGTGGATGATAACGATGCAGAGTCTGCATGTAGAGGCATGACAAACATTGCATGCAAAAGGTGCATAGACGCTATAAATACATGGTACAGAGAAGAGATTTGGTGGTCGTTACTGTGGGAATTTGCAGTTGCTATTGGAGTTTGCTGTGGTGATTCATGTGTGAAGAAGAATCAGAGTGTAGGAGTTGAATTAAACAGAAGAGGATCTGTGCAGAGAATGGGTATGACACACATAGCTTAAAAAGTAGGATAACAGATAGTGCAAATGATCTGAGCAGAAAGGCAATAAGGTTGACAGAGCAACGAAGTAGAGAAGAACAGTGATAAGTCAGGTAGGCCATCATCGAACATCATATCACTGTAATAAATTCAGTAGCAAAGATTTATATTTCAAGGTGGTTGGGAGGTGCTAGGGAGGACTGTTGTCCTCATAGGTTCAAGTGGGTGCTTGAACACAGGGAGTTGGTGCTTCCTTCTAGTTGGTGCTAGAAAAACTAGGGAGTTAGTGCTTCCTTCTAGTTGGTGCTAGAGAAAATAGAGAGTTGGTGCTCTCAGCAAGTTGCAGCTTGCAAAGATGAGGTTGTAGCCTCATTATGAGTTGGTGCTCATATGTATGATACTGTAAAGAATGTAACCATTACTTATCATATAAAAGAAAAGAGGTTTTTATCCAGCATGGGTTTCCTCGGGAAATATCTGTCTCTGTGTTTCTCATATATGTGAATGATGTTGAAAGTGCCATTGTTTATTTCCCTGCATTATTGTGATTATCATTCAGAGTCTCTACAAAAATTTTAAAAGAACCATAATTGTTTAAGCACGGAAACAACTAATTCACCCCCCCCTCTCAGTTGTCCAACAAACCTTACCCTTCCAATAGAAACTGAGGAAGATGCACCCTAAACTAGAACCGACCGTCCAAAAAGAATTGAATAAACTCCTTAGTGCTAAAATAATTTTTCTTGTTAGGCACACTCAATGGGTGTCCAACCTTGTCCCAGTTCGGAAGAAAAACGGGGAAATCCAACTCTGCGTCAATTTCTGAAACCTTAATAGAGCGTTTGACAAAGAGAACTATCATGTCCCACCCATGGAACAGATCCTTCAACATGTATCTGGTTCCGAGAGGCTATCCTTGTTAGATGGTTTCTCTGGATACAACCAAGTCCTGATGTCTCCACCAGACCAACTCAAAACTACCTTCCATACTTCGTGGGGTACTTATGCTTATCGCAAAGTTCCTTTTGGATTGATTAATGCTGGTGCTACCTTTCAGAGAGAAATGGACATTGCTTTTCAAGGCTTAATCAATCACTCCATCGTAGTTTACTTAGATGATGTGACTGTTTATTCTAAATACAAATATGATCATCTATCTCACTTACGAGCCGTTCTGCTACGATGTTGTAAATATGGCATCCCGTTAAATCCCAAAAAGTCCATCTTTGCAGTAGAACAGGGTAAACTCCTAGGATTCATTGTGTCCAACGAAGGAATTATTATTGACCCCGAGAGGACCCAAGTCATCGCAAAACTTCCCCCTCCTACATCCAAAAAATCCATGCAGTCTTTGTTAGGCCAAATTAACTTCGTGAGAAGATTTGTCCCCGGCTTCTCCGAAATGGTTAGGCCTTTACATAATTTGATCAAGAAAGACACCCAGTATCACTGGGGATCCACATAAAATCAAGATTTTAATGCGATAAAGAAGGCCATAATAGACGCTTTGTCTCTCATGAGTCCTGACTTCTCTCAAGATTTTACACTCTATACTTTTACCTCTGACCATTCCTATGCCGCCGTCTTAACTCAAAAGAATGCCGAGAAAAATGAAGTACCCATCGCCTTTATGAGTTCATCTTTCAAAGGTGCTGAACTTAATTACCCAGCGGTAGATCGGCAAGCCTATGCTGTTTTCAAAGCAGTTAAGCATTTCCGGTTGTATCTTTTGAAATCAAGGACGAAATTCATTGTCCGCTACCCTGCCGTAAGGAACTTGTTAGTGCAGAAGGAGTTAGGAGAAAAGAGAGCCAACTGGGTCACCTCCTTGCAGGAGTATGACTTAGAAATTACCCCAGCTCAGATAGTGAGAGGCCAAGGGTTATGTAAGTTGGTTGCTGATTCAGAATCAAGACAACAAGAAGAAAGTGATACGTCAAACCTAGGTCAAAGCGATCAAAGTCTAATATGTTGCGCACAAAACCTTGTTAGTCCTTGGTACAACGATATAAGATTTTGTCTTGAACATGGATCAGCCCCCTGTCACCTAAATCCCACCAAAAGAAAAGCGTTGATACTAAAGTCTACCTCCTTTCATCTGGTTAATGGTATACTGTTTCGTCAGAGTTTTGTTGGCGTACTGATGCGCTATCTCGAAAAGGACGAAGCAGAAAAAATCTTGCTAGAGTTGCATGCAGGAGAAGCTGGTGGTCACTTCGGTGGCGACACCACTGCTCATAAGGTTTTAAGAGTCGGTTACTACTGGCCCACACTTTTTAGGGACACCCATACCTTGTGTCGTAAATGTATCATCTGTCAGAAAGCATCAGGGTGGTTGCAAAAACCAGCCTTCCCCTTGCAACCTATTTCAGTAGATTCTCCTTTTCAACAGTGGGGCCTTGATATCATAGGTCCAATTAACCCTCTTTCCTTGCAACATTACAAGTATATTGTGATATCCACATATTACTTTACTCGATGGTCTGAAGCTACTGCGTTAAGAACTGTCAACACCAGTTAGGTTATTGCCTTTCTAAATTCGAATATGATCACTCGTTTCGGTATCCCTGACTGTCTAGTATTTGACAACGCTTCATACTTTTCTTCTCTTGAGATGAGAGAGTTATCTTTAGAGAAAGGAATTAAGATGAAGTATTTTTCTAGCTATTACCCCCAGGGCAACGGATTGGCAGAATCAACAAACAAGAACTTGATTAAAATTATCAAGAGAACCGTGGTTGAAAATCATAAAAATTGGCACAATGCGTTGTTGAACGCACTGTGGGCTGATAGGGTAATGCCAAAAGCTACCATAGGAAACTCCCCCTTTTTTCTCATTTATGGCAGAGAAGCAATTCTGCCACCTCACATTCTTCTTCCTTCACTTCAGTTGTCACAGAAAGTCCAAGAAGAAGATTGTCCCCCTTTAGAAAACCGAATTAATGCTTTGATGAAGCTAGAAGAAGTAAGAGCCCAAGCTAAGCGTAAGTTAGATCAACATCAACAATTGGTTAAAATCTGGTTCGATTCTAATTCTTCTTCTGATAGGAATTTTGAAGTCGGCGATCTCGTCTTGAAGTGGGACAAACCACACGAGGGAAAGGGAGAACACACTAAATTTCAAAACTTATGGCTCAGACCATTTTTAATTGCTGAAAAGTTGGGTCCTAGTTCTTTTCGATTGTAGAATCTCGAAGGGCAGCTTGACACCTACCCGGTGAATGGCCAAGCCCTAAAAAGATACTTTGCTTGATAACTACCCTTGTATGTTATGTATATATTTTTGCTTTTGTTTGCGTTTCCGTTTGCTTTCTGTTTTTGATTTTGATTTGAATTTATCAGTTTGTGTTTTTGGACATACACATACCTATACACTGAACTATTCAGACAAAGATGAAAGAGATTTTCTTTGCTGAAATAACTTCTGAAAAATTTGTACAAACATCAATGGTATATTTTTGAAATATATGTTGGAAAAGTCTGTTGTTTGAAAGAAGTCTGCTGATTTCGATCCCAAAGTAAATTTCATCATGATCATCTATTATCTTTTTACGCTGTCCCTTTTTCGTAAAGGAATGAATCAGAGGATGTCTCCCTGTTGTAGGAAGTTGTTTTTTAAATAAAACATCTCTGAATCTAAATAAAGGACAGTTCTAAAAATTCTGATGAGGTCTGAAAAAATTATGTTAAAATATCATGATTTTCAGCGTCACCCCGCTCAGCTATTTACAAAACAAAAATTATGAATAAGAGTTGTGGGAAGTGCTTGTAAACTCTCCGAGATGTTGAACATGTCTGTTGGCAGCGGGTAAATGCATGCATGGCACCAAGACAACTTCGCCAGGGTACTGAACAAGCCCGCTGGCAGCGAAGCAATGTCGGGTATATGAAAATCTGTAAAAATAAACCTCTTTAATGTCCTTTATTCTGATCCAGAACTTCTTGGCAGGATACAGATGTCAGAGTGGGTTAAATGGAAACCCTGTCGAGGCTATGGACACCTGCTGGCAGTAGTTTCCATGCCAACAATATTGGAGATTTTATCTTTAATATCGTGACTTGTTGATCTTAAGTTTGTTATCAGTTTTCATCTTTTGAAACACTACTGGAATGATTGGTTAATGATGATGTTTATACGATTTTCTGGTTGTTGTTTTTGAGTTGAAATTTTCTTTGTTGTCCTAATCTGAATTTGTTCCTTTTGACAGAGATAACTGCTTCTACCAGTGTGTCTCCATTGTTGGCAGCCAATTCACATTTTTCCGTTGTCTTATAAGCTGCCTACACCAATGTTTTGCAAACACCAGTTTTTCATCGCAATTTTCAAATAAACGACACTTTTATTTTTGTGACACTTGCACATTTGTCTTCATTCTCTTTTCACGACTGTAAGCGTGAAAACTTAATGTTTCGAAGTCACATTGAAATCACTATTTGAACTGTCGTTGTCTTTCTTGTCTATATGCCTATTGCGCTTACATTTCACTTATTGTTATGTAGCTGGAAAGACTTTCAAACTGTACTCATTGGACATTTTGTATTGATTGTGTGACTTGGTTTTATTGAATTTGTATTGCATTGTTTTTTGGATTTGCATTCTATTTGATCTACCTGATCATTGGTTCCATGAAAATACATAGGGTTTATGATTAAATATTTCATATATATATCTTTTTAAATGCCTATGTTTATGTTTTCATAGCTATTGGTTGGTTGATTATATGTATCCATTGGCACGTTGGTTAAACTATTGATATCAGTTGATACATTGGCCCATAGTTGAGTTTGGTATTGGTTTTAATTTGTCTGTTGGTGGATTAAAAACTTTGGTATAACATTGATTGCGCATGCACTTACCATTGTTCATTAGCCGGCCAAGTGATATGACTGTTGACTATGCTATAGTGGTTTGAATTACTATGTAAATCAATGGTTGTACTTTGACCATAATTGTTTTGCATGGCAGTGAATAACTCCACCACCTTCGCACGCTGGCATTTATGCCTATCCCATATTCATCGTTCATCTTTGTTAGCTCAGGAAGCCTCCGCGCACTCTGTTCCTATGTGTGTTTCAACCCAAACCCTCTACTTACCATGTGCTCGGCTCCATGGCACCAGTCGTGCGAATTGAGCCAAACGACAACCAGGCCCTATTAATGTTTGACAATGCCCGAAAGGATTTGGAAGAGAACTGTTGGCTCGCATTTATACAATGATTCGAGGGTTTTAACCTCTGTGTAGTGCGACAGTTTTCCATGACCTTCGATGGTTGTAGAGCCAAGGTAGGTGACATACAGTTGGATATTGATGAGAATTTTATCAGCTCTACTATAGGGTTACCTGCTTCGGGGCAGCGATGGTTTAATAATTGTAAGGTCGGGGAAGTGCCATGGAAATTGTTGTTCCTCTCGCGCAAAGTCACCTCTTGTGACAGAGGTATGCCCATATCTGCACTTAAACCATGATGGCACGACCTATTAATGCTAGTTAAGCAGTTCGTGACTTGTGAAGGTCGATACGGGCTCGTGTTCCTCTACCACCTACATTTGCAGATGATTTTTATAGGGTATCCTTTAAACATGCCTTTCTACTTTCAACGCAGCTTATACAAGATGTCAAAAAGATTTAAAAGGCATAAGGCTGATAATAGCCTATTTCATCATGGTCTTATTAAGCTTATCGTTGTTTATCATTTGAGTTTGCATGGTGATAGCTGGAGAGTGTTCATCGCTCGTAATGGTTTTGAGGATTTTAACCCTGTTTCGGTTGATAAACCTGTGGTAATTGAAGCCAAGGCCAACCCTCCTATTGACTTACCAGACGTTGGAACCGATAAGTCCAAGCCTACAAAGAAACCTATGAGCAAAAGGCCCAAGGCAAACCCTACTGCTAACGCTAAGGGTAAAAGGAATGCGAGGCTCATTTCGAGAATGGCAAGGAATAAACCCAAACCCTCTGCTGAGCCAAACCCTATCGTCCTAAGTGAGGATTCCAATTCTGATGTTGAACGTTTGTTAGCTAGCGAGTACCCTTATTCGCAGGGTTTATGTTCTGAACCCCCTTATTATTTCATATCAAACCTTCCCCCCTGCCTAAAGAACGACCTTGACTACCCGGGTATTAAATTGCCTCGTGAAACCCTCGGTCATTTGGCCAAACCCTCGCCTGCTCTTTCTAAACCCACTCAGTCACCCTGTGACCAATGTGATTCATGGTTAGAACGATACTACAATGATGTTCCCATACTTCAATCCAAGATTCAATCAATGGAATATCAAATTGCAGTGCTAACCAGTCAAAAAGCCAAGCTCCAAGCAACAAATAAAAAGCAAAAGACAACTGGCTCCATCCTTTTCAAAAACGTAGAATCATCCACGGCCGTTGTAAATTCCAAATTGGCATAATCAAGCAGCCTCATCGCTATACAGGTATGGTTTTGACATCGTTTTTGTTTTGTAAATAATAATAATCTAGGTTGATATAATGATTTGAATTCGGTTTTTAAATAGCTCAGTTACTCATCCAAATGCCTCTGTCATTCGGTGATTATCCTGTACATGGTTTCATTTTGATAAAAATAGAAGGAATTTCGATTTGATATATGATTTACTCAGATTTTTATTGGATTTGAATGGTTATTTGTTTGGATTTCATTTGCTAAGTTTGTCTGAGTGAAGTAACGAAAGTAATGGTGTGTTTTCAATACAATTCGTTTTGTATCTACTCCGCACGGCAAGTTTTTATGCTCAATTTAGAATATGATTATGTGTGGATTCGATCTCGTTATGATCTGCGTACTATGATTTAGGGATTGTAGTTGTTACGATATGCTCTGTCATATAATTTTCAAAGTTGAAATATTGCTCTATTCGATTTTTAATTTGGGAAAAAATGACTCTGTTTTTCTAAAAACAATATGCTCATGTAAGCCTGTGCAAGCAATATTCATGCCCGAATCATAAGACAGTTTCGATTCACGATGACTATGTTAGATTCCTTGCTGTTTGATTCACTTAAAAAGATTGCTATCTATTTTCAGTTTGTTCGATTGCTCTCATGAGTTAGATTCACATCGTGAAATGCTTCTCTATTTGTTTTCAACGTGCAAACGAATTGGTCAATATTTGTTGTTTCTATCGAATTCGGTTATAACACGTTTCAAAACAAATAGTTTCGATCAAAGGAAATCGATCTTGTCTACCCAGTTTACTAAAAACAAACGATCATATAATTCTTCTGAACCCTATTTCCAGTTGAGCGATTTCATCACGATTTCGTTGATAGACAGTTAAGCACCAGTTGGTTTAATTCGCTTATGGTATGAATCTTTTTTACTATATCGTTACAGCTATGACGATTGGAAAATGATTTTGTTTGATTTGACTGCATATGATTTGTTTTGATCATATCGTTTTCAATTGCATATGAAACGATTACACAAGTGTTCGATTATGATTTTATCACCCGACTTATGATAACAATCGAAACAGAATACACCTATCTCTGTATTCGGTTGAATCGTTTTTAATCTTGTTTAATTTTGAATGATATAACCATTCCAATCTCAATGATTCGTTTTCAAATGGTTATTGGAAGATAATTGGATTTGATTCTTTTAAAATATTTTTAATCGATTCTGATGCTGATTCTGTATCTTATTTTAGACTAGCTACAAAATCGCATGATTCTGTAGCTAGTCTATAGAATTAAATTTTTATCATTTTGTTAATAAAAGATCCTTCTAACTTGTTTATTTTTTACCTTTTTCAGGTGAATTCGAATTGCTTGGGATTGGGTGAACAGTTTAGAGGATATTTGGATGCTTTAGTTTTATTATAGTTTCCTAGTTTAGACAACTTTGGGATATCTTCCCAGATTTCATGTAAACAATTTTATAACTTCCACAGGGAGGTTTTACCCTGTGGAAAAACTTATAAATACTTATTATTTTTGTAATAAGGATCATCCTCATTTGTGGGAGAACAAGGATATGGAATTTTAATACAAACTGAGAAAGAAGTTGATGTTCTGCTACAGCTTTAGCTTTTGATAATATCAATCTTTTGTTTCATGTTTATGTTATCTGTTTGCATATGATTAGTGACTACTTTAGCTATCATAGTCCTTTGCAAAATGATATGGTTGAATTAATGTGATCCATGTCTGTTTTCTTTCACTAATTTTAAAAGTACAACAATTACTTAGTTCAGCTTATGAATGACAGATTTCTCTTCTTCACCAACTGAACTATTATCTATAGATCTTTGCATATAGGTTTATCTGATTGTAGAGATTTATAAATTATAAGATTGTTGTTTCTTTTATGTATTGTTTGTCCTGTAAACAAACTTAAAGAGCATTGCAGCTATCGTTTACGAGAAGCTTCTGGATTATGTGGTGTGAGTTTCCTTCCTCCGACCAGCTTCGAAGATCATCATACACAGGACAAATTTGGAGCATTTCCAAGTCAGTTTGTTGTTTATTTGTTTAGTATATTTGTTAGTATTTTAGTTAGATATATGTGTAGTTAGTATATTAGATTGTTTAATTTCAGTAAGTTTTATTTCTTGTTCATAAAATCATAAAATCATAAAATCAACAAAAATATCTTTCTTTGTCTTAGGGCAGATTGCAAATGATTTTTTTCAAGTTTTACTTAAATCTGTAAATTGTAGAAATTGTATATTGTGAATAAGTTATATTTCAATTAGTAGTTAGAGTTAGTATAATATTAGTTAGTAGTTTGTATATATAGAAATAGTAGATTAGTTAGTTTGTTTAATAGTTAGTTTTAATTAAATTAGTTAGATTAGTTCGTTTTATTTATTGTTAGTTAGTTTAGTTTGTTTTATTTAGTTTTAGTTAGATTATTTAGTTTAGATTAGTTTTATTTTTGTTTTCTTAGGACTTTAGATCGGCTAACGGAGCTGCTAAACCCGTCAAGGTGGTTCATCCCAAMTGGCTTGGGTTATTAGACAACCCCGGACCGGTTCCACTCTCTCAGTTGACGAACGATCAATTTCGCCCGTCAACAGAGAGCAAAGAAATTGGGTAAATCAGGGGAATCGGGAAAATCAAGCAGGTCAGACAAATAAGGGAAATCAAGGAAATCAAAGGGAACAACAAATAAGGCCTCCGTTTCAAAATAATTATGTGAATGAGAATTATGATGGATATTTTGAAGACAACATGAACTGTTGTGATGATAAAGAAACAAAGGTATTTTTGACTAAATAAGAACATGACCAGTTCATGGATGCAAGTGAGATATTTTTGCAGGATGAGGAGGAAATGCTATCAGTGGAAACCAAAGATTACCAAGCAATATTGCAAGATGCCATCATGAAATTCCAAAGAAAATACAACCTTTGAAATTAGAGAGTGCCTGAAAACCTCCCAAAAGGGAATCCTTCAAAGCGAAATCCTCCAAAGGGAAACCTGGCTAAAGAAGCTCAGAGTAACATACCTTCTTCAAGTCAACTCAAATAATATTTTGCTGCAAAGGATTCTGCTGCAAAGGGTACTATAGACAAAGGAAAGTAGAAAGAAGAGCCCCAGAAGAAAATATTAGAAGCGAGGAAAGAAATGGTCACAAAAGAGGTAGAGAAAGCATCATCCTCCTTTAATTTTGAAAGTGAGATGGCCAAGATTAAAATTTATGTACCTTTCAATGAATTAATCAAAAACACTAAGTATAGAAATAAGATCATCAAGATGCTTAAAATGGAACAAACCTATGATACCCTAAACATACAAGATGATCACCTGACCATCTTATTTGGGCCAAGAGTAGAAGAAAGTAATGATAATTAATAAGTTCCCCCTTTTTATGTCATCTTGAAAATTCATGAAATGACTCTGCACAATGCCATGTTGGACTCGAGAGCATCTCATAACCTAATGCCCAAGGTGGTCATGGACCAACTGGGCCTGGACATCACAAGGTCGTACAAAGATCTGTTCTCTTTTGATTCCAGGAAGGTGAAATGCCTAGGTCTTATTAAATATTTGGTGGTATTTTTGGCACAAATACCAACAAAGAATATGGTCATGGATGTAGTGGTTGTTGAGATCCCTCCCAAGTTTGGCATGATGTTGTCAAGGTCTTGGGCTGCAAAATTAAAGGGAACCCTCCAGATGGACATGTCATATGCAACCATCCCTATTTTTGGTCAGGACAAAAGGTTGTATAGAGAAGTTTTGCTAAAATACATGGTCAACAATAGGTCACAGCCAAGTAATCACCCCATCTACTCCATGGAAACTAAGTTGGGATCTTCTATTTTCTTCAATGACCTGTGTTGCGAAGAGAAAGAACCTGAAATTGACATGGCTAATAAAGAGAGATCTGATCAATAGATTGAGGAATATTCAGAGTGGCAAGATGAAGCAGAAGATCAGATATGGAAGATGAGTTTTGATGGGGTAGCCTACAGAGAGGGAGTGGGGGTGGGTGTTTGGATCAATCACCCCAAAGGAGATTCGAAATTGTGTTCTTATAAACTTGTTTTTGAGTGCACAAATAACATGGTAGAATATGAAGCATTAATATTGGGGTTAAAAGTTTTGAAATAATTGGGTGCCAAAAGAATTGATATACATGGATACTATGAGCTAATTATAAATCAAATCAAATGCATATACCAAGAAAATCATCCTAGACTGAGGGCTTATAGGAATATGGTACTAGAGCTCGTTGAGAAATTTTCAGAATCTAATCTTTCAACAATTCCAAGAGAACAGAATCAGGTTGTTGATGCCTTGTCTACCTCAGCAATGGTTTTCAAATTCCCAATTTTCCTTGACAAAAGTTACAAGGTTGAGGTCAAATATAGGCTAGCAGTACCAAATAATATGAAGCACTGGCAAGTTTTTTAGGACGAAAAATAGATATAAAGCTTCCTCAAGATGGAGAATGAATTCGAGAATTTGAATATTGATGATGAATTCTGTGATGGTGAAGTGGATGCAACTTATTTTACAAAGGAGGGGTATTTTGACAATTGGATTGCAGGCAAAGATATCGTTCCGCTAAAGAGAAACATCATTCCCAAGGGTCTGGTCCCATTGGAGAAACTCTTTGATAATAATGATGTGGCCAAAAGTCTAAATATTACAGTAAATGAAGGGGATGTGGAAGATTGCAATATTGGGACTCCAGAGGATCCCAATATCATTAAGTTGTCCAGAAATATTAGCCCTGAAGTCAATGAGAGATATATAAAATTAATGAAAGAGTTCCCTGATGTTTTTCCCTAGAGCTATGATGATTTGAAAGTTTATGACACCAGTATAATCCAACATGTGATCCCAATCAAAGAAGATCATAAACTTTTCAAACAAAAATTAAGAAGGATAAATCCTTTACTATTGCCTTTGATCGAGAAACAAGTAAAGAAACTATTTGAAGCCAAAATCATAGTGTACCTAAGATTTTCTAAATGGGTGGCAAATCTGGTGCCAGTCAGAAAAAAGAATGGAGAAATCAGGTTGTGTGTGGATTTCAGGAATCTGAACAAAGTATCCCTAAAGGACAAATACCCACGGCCTAAGATGGATCATATTTTATAGAAGGTGGTGGGATCTCATAAAATGTCAATGTTAGATGGCTTCTCTTGATACAATTAGGTTATGGTGGACCTTGATGATCAAGATAAGACAACATTCACAACACCTTGGGGAACATTCATGTATTTCAAGATGTCGTTTGGGCTCATGAATGCAGGGGAAACATTTCAGAGAGCTATGGACATAGATTTTTCTGACGAGAAGGACAAGTTCATTGTTATCTACCTAGATGGTATCGCTGTGTATTTTTCCTCGGATGAGGAACACCTCAAGCATCTAAGAAAGGCATTTGAAAAATGCAAGAAGTTTGGTATATCATTGAATCCCAAGAAGTCAAATTTTTCCATGGAAGAAGGAAAGTTGTTGGGTCATATTATTTCAAAAGAGGGGATAAAGGTAGATCCCAACAGGGTTGAAGGAATCTTGAAAATTGGCATACCCAAAAGTAAAAAGGAGGTACAATCTTTCTTAGGAAAAGTGAATTTTCTGAGAAGATTCATCCCTAATTTGGTTGAAATCATAAAACATATTACCAACATGCTCAAGAAGGGAAATGAAATAAAATGGATTCTTGAAGAGAGAAAGTCCTTTGAAGACATCAAGGTGGCATTCACCAAGGATCCAGTATTGGCCAATCCTAATTTTGAAAAGGGTTTCATATTGTTCTCTTTCGCCTCAGAACACACATTTGTTGTTGTTTTACTCCAGAAAGATGACCAAAGTTTTGAGAATCCCATAACATATTACAACAAGACGTTGAGGGATGCTACTCTGAAGTATGACATCTTGGAGAAGTAAGCATATGATTTAGTCAAAGCCTTTACAGAATTCAGATTTTACATCCTGCATTCCCATACTACTGCTTATGTACCCAACAACTCAGTGAAATACATCTTAACCCAGCCTGATCCTGAAGGAAAGAGGGGAAAATGGATAGTAGTGCCATTAGAATATGACCTTGAGATCAAACTCACCAAGTTGATCAAGGGACAGGAGATGGAAAAGATGATGGCACAAACCAATTGTGAACTCTTAGGAATAAATTTCATTGCAGACCTGTCAGAGGTTGCAGAAGAAGAAAAGGAGACTCCACAAATATCCCAGAAATTTCTTGATTCCACATGGTATGCGAACATCATCTTTGTGTTGAAAAATTTGCAGGCTCCCCCTGAATTTAGTAAGACAAAGGCCATATTATTTAAACTAAAGGCAACAAACTTTTGTATAGTAAATGAATCTCTATATTGGAAAAATCTAGGGGGGATTTTATTGAGTTGTTTGATAGAAGAAGAAGCAGAAAAGACCATCAGAGAGTTCCATAAGGGTGACTGTGGGGGCCATCATTATTGGAAGACAACTTTGCATAATATTTTAAGGGATGGGTTCTATTGGCCTAGCATTTTTCCCAATGTCTATAAAGAAGTTTCAAAATGCCATGAATGTCATATTTTTGATGGAAAAGGAAAATTGCAGCCTATGTCTTTGAAACCCATTTATGTTGAAGCTCCTTTTCGACAATGGGGCCTTGATTTTATAGGGTAAATACATCCACAATCCTCAGCCCAACACAAGTGGATTCTGACAGCAACAAATTATTTCACTAAGTGGATTGAGATAGTTCCCACTAGGAAGGAAACAAATGATGTTATCATCCGATTTTTAGAAGACAATATTTTCTCTAGGTTCGGGTGTCTGACTAGGATCATAACAAACAATGCGACAAATTTCAAGTCCAAGAAAATAGAAAAATTATGCAGTGATTACAATATCACCCTTGGCCATTCTACATCATACTACCCTCAAGGAAATGGGTTGGTCGAGTCTTCGAATAAAAGATTAGTCAGAATCATCAAAAAAATGTTGCAAGAAAATAAAATGGCCTGGCACAAAAAGCTCATCCATGCACTGTGGGCTGACAAAATATACCCAAAGAGATCTATAGCCACATACCCTTTCCAGATCATCTATGGTACAGAGGAAATATTTCCTACTGCATTAGGTTTTCCAGTGATGAAGTTGTTATAGGAGCAGGATGCAAAAACATATGCCACTCAGAGAAGAAAGGATGAACTAATCAGTGTGCAACAAACTAGGGAATGAGCTTTTAACAATGCCCAGCTACGCCAAGACAATATCAAAGAGGATTTCTATAGACATATCAAGGTCGATGACTTCAAACTGGGGGACTTGGTATTAAAATGGGACTCCAGGAATGAAGATAAGGGAAAGCACGGGAAGTTTGACCATCTCTCGCTAGGACCGTTTGGGATTTCAGCATACCATGGAAGTAATGCCTACATACTACAGGAGAGTAATGGAGACATCGTTGGAGGAGGGCCTGTGAATGGAAGGTTCCTCAAACATTACATCATTTAAATAATCATCACCCCTCCCATTCATTGTACATAATCATTTTATGTTTTCTTTTTTTCATAAAGAAGTTGTATAGTTGAAGCCCGAGGTGAAGGCCTTGAGCTATGCCGGGTCAATTTTGAGTTTTTGAATAAAAATTGTGTTATGACCCTATGTTTCATAGGAATCATGCAAATGACTAATATTATACCTTCATAAAGGTTGTGTGGTAAATCATGTGGCATCCTGCCCATGATTTACAAGAAGAAGACATATATGAGCAGTCGAAGGTTTTGAGACAGTATGAGTGTGATTTTAGTTTCAAAGATTAATTTTCAGATTTAGTAGATGGTTTAAACTCTTGAATGTAAAGGTGTCAAATAAATATCTTTCGACAGCTAAGGGTCAAAATATCATGTGATTTAATCTGACGAAAGTTCCCAGTTTCAGCAGCTAAAAAGGTAGGTACAACTCTCAGATAGTTGCCAAAAGTGCACAGTCTGCTAACGGTTAGACTGTCCCATCAGCTCTCAAACCATCGGTAGTACACACACCATAATCATCTTAAGTTCTGCCGAAATCACCTCCAGATATGATTTGCTTAGTCTCAATAATTTATTTCGGTTTGTATTCATTATTTGATGAAGGATTCAAAACCCTAAGATATTGATTTGAAACCCTACCATCATCAACAATCATTACCATTATCTCCTCGTAAGAGAAACCATCACTGTCTGAGTTGGTTTTAAATAAGACTCATGATCTAAGGTTCCTTTTCTGCCAAGTGTTCATTTCAAAGGTTACCATTCAAACCACTAGTCTACCTCATGTATTTTCCTCCATCTGATTTCCATTTCTCCCTACATCAGTGCTGATTTTCCACTCCAGCCCGACTTTGTTGTTCGCAGGTATTAACGTTTGTTGCAGATGGCCAGTGGAGAAAATTTGCTCAGGAAGGAGCTGAATGATGTATTATATCTGGAATCTCATCCTGAGATTTTCCATATGTTCAAAGGAGCAGGTTGCTACAAGTACTATGAGAAATTGTAGGGGTATTACCAAGGTGTCGCTAAAGACTTTGCTCAAAGCTTTGATGGAGAAAAAGTAACCCTGGGTCCAATGGTAATGAAAATTTATGAGGTCAGTGTTGAAACAACAACAGAGATGCCTAGGCAAGGTGAGATATGGTTTAAGACAACTTTCACTAAATATATCGAGTTCAAGTCTTACCTTAAGCCTGAATTTCAAAGCATTATTTGGTAGAAGGATGTTCCCAAATCTTACCTAGAGGAGAAACACCAACATTTTCTTAAGGAAATTCAAGTGTACATCACTTGTGAGGGTCAGTATGGTAGATTCATATTCTATCACTTCAAACTGATGAATCATTTTACAGGCAAGTGTCCTCTGAATCTACCCCATTACCTTCATAGGAACTTGACTAAGATGTCACACCAAGTTCAAGCTAAGCCTGATAATGTGCACAATAGGCCTTTACATCATGGTCTCATCAAGCTTATAGTGATGGAGGAACTCCATATAAGAGAGAGGACATGGGACTATCTCCTATTTTGGGGAGAATTCGAGCAAGATATCCAACCTAAGGGTAAGAGGACACCTACAAGGAAATCATCTACACCAAAGAGAAATAAGAGAAAGAGAAGGGCTTTGTCACCAGTTCAGATAGAAGATCCAATTCATTCATCCAAGCTCAAGGAGGAAAAAAGGAAGCTTTATTTTGATCAAGGAACTGAAGGCCAAAGCAACGTTGCTAATAGGAACATTATGAATTTGTGATACTTAGATTCTGAGTCTGAAACACCTATGGATGAGAGAGAGGAAACTGAAGTTGAAGCTCTAGATCTCGAAATACCTGAAACATCAGCAAGCAAGATCAACAAATCATTAAAGATTAAGAATCTTAAAGAAGAGATATTGGAGCTGAAGTTGCTTGAGAGGGTTATTAAGTCCCAAAACCAGACTATAAAGAACACATTAGATGAGGTAAGAGATTGTTTTGAAAGGTTAGCTAAAATGCATGTAAAGGAGCAGAAGAGGAATAAGAAATTGCTCAAGGAGAATCATAAGCTGCATAAAATGGTTATATGCTTAAGGATCAAACTAATTCTTAAAGATCCTAAGACAAGAACACATCTTGATCTAGAATATATAGCAGAAGTTGTTGTGAACCTCAATGAAGATCCTGAAGGGTAGATAGATCAAAGAAATTCCATTTTTGAAATTTTGGAAAAGGTTTCAAAGACCTGTAGTTTCTATAGCTTATCCTACTCTATTTCAGGCACGTTAGTTGCCAAATCCCAGGACTTCCGGTAGCTTATCCTACTTTGTTTCAGGAGAATAAGCTGCCGAAAGTGTAGACACATGCAGAATGTTAGTCTTTTTTCCCATATCAAATATTTTTGTTTCCAAATCATTCAAG
This sequence comes from Picea engelmannii, assembly GCA_009831015.1. Classification (NCBI taxonomy): domain Eukaryota; kingdom Viridiplantae; phylum Streptophyta; class Pinopsida; order Pinales; family Pinaceae; genus Picea; species Picea engelmannii. The sequence continues at coordinate 895,557 of ML779591.1, forward strand.
GAAGGTTTCAAATGAATTATAACTTTAAAATGGATAAATATCATCCATTACCATTATCTCCTCGTAAGTGAAACCATCACTGTCTGAGTTGGTTTTAAATAAGACTCATGATCTAAGGTTCCTTTTCTGCCAAGTGTTCATTTCAAAGGTTACCATTCAAACCACTAGTCTACCTCATGTATTTTCCTCCATATGATTTCCATTTCTCCCTACATCAGCGTTGATTTTCCACTCCAGCCCGACTTTGTTGTTTGCAGGTATTAGCATTTGTTGCAGATGGCCAGTGGAGGAAATTTGCTCAGGAAGGAGCTGAATGATGTCTTATATCTGGAATCTCATCTTGAGATTTTCCAGATGTTCAAAGGAGCAGGTTGCTACAAGTACTATGGGAAATTGTAGGGGTATTACCAAGGTGTCACTAAAGACTTTGCTCAAAGCTTTGATGGAGAAAAAGTAACCCTGGGTCCAATGGTAATGAAAATCGATGAGGTCGGTGTTGAAACAACAACAAATATTCCTAGGCAAGGTGAGATATGGTTTAAGACAACTTTCACTAAATATATTGAGTTCAAGTCTTACCTTAAGCCTGAATTTCAAAGAATTATTTAGTAGAAGGATGTTCCCAAATCTTACCTAGAGGAGAAACAACAACCTTTTCTTAAGGAAATTCAAGTGTACATCACTTGTGAGGGTCAGTATGGTAGATTCATGCTCTATCACTTCAAACTGATGAATCATTTTACAGGCAAGTTTCCTCTGAATCTACCCCATTACCTTCATAGGAACTTGACTAAGATGTCACACCAAGTTCAAGCTAAGCCTGATAATGTGCACAGTAGGCCTTTACATCATGGTCTCATCAAGCTTATAATGATGGGGGAACTCCAGATAAGAGAGAGGACATGGGACTATCTCCTGTTTTGGGGAGAATTCGAGCAAGATATCCAACCTAAGGGTAAGAGGACACCTACAAGGAAATCATCTACACCAAAGAGAAACAAGAGAAAGAGAAGGGCTTTGTCACCAGTTCAAATAGAAGATCCAATTCATTCATCCAAGCTCAAGGAGGAAAAAAGGAAGCTTGATTTTGATCAAGGAACTGAAGGCCAAAGCAACGTTGCTAATAGGAACATTATGAATTTTTGATACTTAGATTCTGAGTCTGAAACACCTATGGATGAGAGAGAGGAAACTGAAGTTGAAGATCTAGATCTCGAAATGCCTGAAACATCAGCAAGCAAGATCAACAAATAATTAAAGATTAAGAATCTTAAAGAAGAGATATTGGAGCTGAAGTTGCTTGAGAGGGTTATTAAGTCCCAAAACCAGACTATAAAGAACACATTAGATGAGGTAAGAGATTGATTTGAAAGGTTAGCTAAAATTCATGTAAAGGAGCAGAAGAGGAATAAGAAATTGCTCAAGGAGAATCATAAGCTGCATAAAATGGTTATATGCTTAAGGATCAAACTAATTCTTAAAGATCCTAAGACAAGAACACATCATGATCTAGAATATCTAGTAGAAGTTGTTGTGAACCTCAATGAAGATCCTGAAGGGTAGATAGATCAAAGAAATTCCATTTTTGAAATTTTGGAAAAGGTTTCAAAGACCTGTAGTTTCTATAGCTTATCCTACTCTGTTTGAAGCACGTTAGCTACCAAATCCCAGGATTTTCGGTAGCTTATCCTACTCTGTTTCAGGAGCATAAGCTGCCGAAAGTGTAGACACATGCAGAATGTTAGTCTTTTTTCCCATATCAAATATTTTTGTTTCCAAATCATTGAAGGAAGGTTTCAAATGAATTATAACTTTAAAATGGATAAATATCATCCTCTTTTTTAGGGTTTAGTGGAAAATAAAAAGGATAAAAGGCTCAAAATTTATCCTATTTTTGGTTGAAGATTTTCCTAGGTGCTAGAAAAGGATCTCAAGTTTCCTTGTCATCACCTAGAAGACTGTTGAAGATGTCAAAAATTTCTGAAGACTATCAGATATGATAAGGGATTGACCCCATAAGATAGGACTTGATCCTACTTTTGTGACACTGTTTGATTATGTACTATTTTTACTATTTCAGATCCTCTTTGATAGGATCTTAGATTTTGATGTAAAGGATATATTGCCTATGTTTTCAAAGTAATAGAGGGTTAGACTAGCAAGGAAGGATGGCATGGAAATGTCCCCATCCACTATAAAAATGTTTCAAAGGTTGTAAGTGATTGTTATGGATGAATACAAAGGCATTATATTTCCAGATTCTTGCGTCATGTTTGAGTGGTGAAGTTTTTCCCTGATGTAACTTGTTGCTTTCCCGTTTCACATGATTTTTCTTTTTGTATTGTTTATGAGAAGATAATGTGCATGATTTTTTCTTAACACCCTGTGTTGTCTCGAAACAATATTTATGTTTTCTTACAATTTTGAAATGTAGAATTCGGATAACCTCTGCTCTGCATTTGAAATGAACTTCGATCTTTTCTTTTTTTCTCATTTTATAAGCGCAAAGGATATACTAACATGATTGCCCTACTTGGTTACATTTTGTCTCATTTATTCGTTCATCTATCATATTAACCTCTTGACTCCATTTTTCCCAATGGTCCTCTTTTATGGTCTCAACCAAAAAATCTAAAAAACAAATCCTATTCTGCATAGCTAGCCTAAGATCCATACTCAAACAAATATTAATTTGACAGAGAGATCCCTCTCTGAGTCTCAGAGGGCTATATCCTTGACTCAAAGTGGTTTTGTAGTTACCCCTGCCGATTTCCTCCTCAGCCTGGGAAAATTACAGGGTGATAACATAATGGCGACCATATTGGGGACTTTCTCTAATAATGCACTTCAAGTTCTAGATATGATCACTGATGGTGGACAGTGACCAGACACAAGAAGGTTGAGATCATTCACCTCGTGAATCCAATATCTAGATCAGTTTCAATTCGAGGACTCCATTGGAGGAAGAACCAGAAACATGACCAAGCAATATAGAAAGAGTAGGTAGTCATGTCCTAATTGTATTCAAGATGTTATAGGATTTTTCTTTAATTATCTTCTCTCTTATTCTGATCCTGGTCAAGAGTACAATGCTGAAGTTTATATTGATCATTTGAAAATTGATGAGATTCTAGAGACTAAGACCCAAATTGTAGATCATGTGCATACTCATACACAGGTGCACATCCCATATATACTTGTAGAAAGCCCAGTGAGACATAAGCCTCTTGCTTTATCTCCTTTTCTTGTTAAAATTTCAGACAATTGTATCCCCCTTCCTTCACCTCCTATACCAGTAAAAGTCCCAGATAGATATAAGCCTCTAGATTTTCCTCCTATTCTCCATGACCTCCCTGTCAATTACATCAATAATCTGCCCAGGTTTGATGGGGAAAATTTGATGATCACTGCTAAAAAGCATATCCAAAGTCTTGAGGATTTTCTTGATATGTTTGAGGTGGAATATGATGATGTCTACATCAGAATGTTTTCCCTATCATTGCAAGATAAAGTTAAAAATTGGTTTAAGAGTCTTCCATCTACAAGCATTACCAATTTCCATCAATTCACGCAAATTTTCCTAGATCGATGGGTGATCATGAGAAATGTATTTCTCATTCTAGAAGAATATGACCATTTGAAAACATGGCTAGGGGAGACAGTAACTCATTTTTCAGCAAGGTTCAATAAGGTATATCATGCAATGCCTGTTGATATAAGACCACCCCCAGGATTAGCTCACTTGCATTACCCCGATTCTTTCGATCCAAAGATGGCCTTCCAATTAAGAGAAAAGAACACCGCAACCCTAAAATAAATGCAAATTGTTGCAGCCGATGTGGAAGCTAACTTGTTGAACAAAAAAGAAAAGTTAGAATCATTGAGGAAAAACAAAACAGAAAGGGATCATGTGGGGTCCTCAGAAGAAAACATAGATATTTTGATGAACACTGTCAATGAAATGATGCAATCAATTAGCAGGAAACATAAACTTGTTGTTAAAAGACCACATGTCCCAATAGTTCCATAATAGATAGGGATCCATGTCGCCAAACACTTTGCATCCCATCCTTGGTATCAGGGATTGGATAATGATTGTTTCATGTATTCAATTCACAATGTAGTCCAAGATGAAATTCCAACTCAGCTTGCAGAAGAGCCATTAACTGATATGATGTGTATGTATGATGATTTTTCTTTCATGGATGATCTTCCCAAGTGTGACAAGGATTACATTCAGATGTATTTTCCAAATCAATCGACAACATATTGTTGGGAGGAAGATGATCAGTTGCAATTTAAACAGGACAACCAATCTGTACATAGCAATCATGACATCAAGGATCAAAATGCAGAAAATCTCAGAGTAAGTGTACAAACTTTACCCTTATGTTTCTCCTCTTTTAAATTTTTGAAGGAAATTTCTAAACAAGTGGTAAATATCAAAGAAGATAAATCTTCTGATGAGATAGTGAAGTATGTTAGTGTTGAAAAAGAGGCTATTTCAGATCTAGGATTACAATCTCCAAGTTTCTCTGATTTTCAAAGTTCAGGGGAAAATGGAGAGCCTGAAGAAGAATTTGAAACACTAGAATATAACTCTATACCTTTAGTTTTTGACTCATTCAAAATATTGAAGGAGACTCTTGAGCATATGTTGAAGGAAAAACACATAGAAATCTAGAACCTGTCATGTGAATCAATGAAGCAATCTTGTCAACCCTTTCAGGATCCCATAACAACAATTTTAGATGATATGTGTATTCAAGAGCCTTTGTCGACATTCATTTATGGAATGAAAAACATCTATGATTTTGATATGATCAGACAATCAACTTCATTTCTCAGTTCAGTAGGAGGATCACCACAAATCCCATCAGAGAATTTGCAGTCATGTAAAGAAGCATTGGAGGACACATAAATCATAGGTGTAAAATCAAGTCATGATGATGAATTGTTTGAAGTTGAAAATCAAAGGATGGGCCAAGGCTATATTGATCTTGTAAATACATATATGGAGAAATTTTTCAATACAAGATCCTTTTCCATTTCTAGTATTTTTCCTATTTTTCAGGTTTATCAAATCTTCTGTGGTGAAGGCCAAGATGGAAACTACTCTCAAGCACCATTAGCAGGCCTAGTTCTGAGTTTTATCAAAAGTGGTAAAGAAGAAAAATTATCAGAGAAAATGTTGGATTGGCTTCACTGGAATTTTTCCATTACTTAATGGAAATATAATCTTAGTAGGTTAGATTAGGTAGGTATGAAAAGATGCTTGTTAGATAAGTATCTTCATTTCTTTTCAGTTTAATTCTCAACATTGGTTTAAATTTCCAGTTTCATAATAACAATCAGATTTTTCAGAGCACAAAACAGATTCAACACACGGATCAGATTTATGTTTGTGGTTCAGTTAAAAAGATCTTGGACAGAAATAGATTGCAGGTTTGTAGATAATACAAAAGGTAAAGCTACCTGGTTTTGGTGTTCTTGTCACCTCACAAGGAGACTATCATCCCTAGGTGGAGCCATTTTTATGACCCTATGTTTCATAGGAATCATACAAATGACTAAGATTCTACCTTCAGAAAGTCTGTGTGGTAAATCATGTGGCATCCTGCCCATGATTTACAACAAGAAGACATATATGAGCATTCAAAGGTTTTGAGATGGTATGAGTGTGATTTTAGTTTCAAAGATTCATTTGCAGCTTTACTAGATGGTTTAAACTCTTGAATGTAAATGTGTCAAAGAAATAGCTTTTGAAAGCTAAGGGTCAAAATATCATGTGTTGTAAGTTGTCGAAAGTTCCTAGTTTCGGCAGCTAGAAAGGCAGGCACAATTCTCATATAGCTGTCGAAAGTGCAGAATCTGCTAACAGTCAGACTGTCCCATCAGACTCTCAAACCATCAGTAGTACACAAAACATAATCATCTTAAGTGATGCCGAAATCACCTTCAGATATGATTTGCTTAGTCTCAATAATTTATTTTGGTTAGTATTCATTATTTGATGAAGGATTTGAAACCCTAAGATATTGATTCAAAACCCATCAACAACAATCATTACCATTATCTCCTTGTAAGTGAAACCATCACTATCTGAGTCAGTTTTAAATAAGCCTCATGATACAAGGTTCCTTGTCTGCCAAGTGTTCATTTCAAAGGTTGCCATTCAAACCACTAGTCTACCTCATGCATTTTCCTCCATCTAATTTCCATTTCTCCCTACATCAGCATTGATTTTCCACTCCATCCCAATTTTGTTGTTTGCAGGTATTAGCGTTTGTTGCAGATGGCCAGTGGAGGAAATTTGCTCAGGAAGGAGTTGAATGATGTCTTATATCTGGAATCTCATCCTGAGATTTGCTAGATGTTCAAAGAAGCAGATTGCTACAGGTATTGCGAGAAATTGCAGGGGTATCACCAAGGTGTTGCTAAAGCCTTTGCTCAAAGATTTGATGGAGCAAAAGTAACATTGAGTCCAATGGTAATGAAAATTGATGAGGCCAGTGTTGCAGCAACAACAAAGATGCCTAGGCAAGGTGAGAGATGGTTTAAGACAGTTTTCACTAAAGATATTGAGTTCAGGTATTACCTTAAGCCTAAATTTCAAAGCATTATTTGGCAGAAGGATGTTCCCAGATATTACCTGGAAGAGAAATGGAACCATTTGCTTAAGGAAATACAAGTGTACATCACTTTTGAGGGTCGTTATGGTATAGTCATGCTCTATCACTTCAAACTGATGAATCATTTTACATGAAAGTGTCCTCTCAATCTACCCCATTACCTTCATAGGATCTTCACTAAGATGTCACACCAAGTTAAAGCTAAGCCTGATAATGTGCACAATAGGCTTTTCCATCATGGTCTCATCAATATTATAGTGATCGTAAATCTCTAGAGATGATAGAGGACATGGGACTATCTCCTATTTTGGGGAGAATTCAACCAAGAGATCCAACCTAAGGGTAAGAGGACACCTACAAGGAAGTCATCTACACCAAAGAGCAGCAAGATAAAGAGAAGGGCTCTGTCACCTGTTCAGACAGAAGAGCCAATTCATTCATCTAGGATCAAAGAGGCAAAAAGGAATCTTGATTTTGATCAAGGAACTGAAGGCCAAAGAAGCGTTGCTAATAAGAACATTTTGAATTTTCCATACTTAGATTTTGAGTCTGAAACACCTATGGATGAGAGAGAGGAAACTGAAGTTGAAGCTCCAGATATTGAAATACCTGAAACATCAGCAAGCAAGATCAACAAATCATTAAATATTAAGAATCTTAAATAAGAGATATTGGAGATAAAGTTGCTTGAGAGGGTTATTAAGTCCCAAAAACAGATTATAAAGAACACATCAGATGAGGTAAGAGATTGTTTTGAAATGTTAGCTAAAATGCATGTAAGGGAGCAGAAGAGGAATAAGAAATTGCTCAAGGATAATCATAAGCTGCATAAAATGGTTAGATGATTAAGGATCAAACTAATTCTTAAAGATCCTAATCCAAGAACACATCCTGATCTAGAATCTCTAGAAGAAGCTGTTGTGAACCTCAATGAAGATCCTAAAGGGTAGATAGATCAAAGAAATTCCATTTTTGCAATTTTGGAAAAGATTTCAAAGACCTGCAGTTTCAGCAGGTTATCCTACTATGTTTCAGGCACGTTAGCTTCTAAATCCCAAGACTTTCGACAACTTATCCTACTCTGTTTCAGGCACGTAAGTTGCTGAAAGCACAGACACAGGTAGAACATTAGTCTTTTTTCCCAGATCAAATATTTTTGCTGCCAAATCATTCGATGAAGGTTTCAAATGAATTATAAATTTAAAATGGATAAAGATCATCCTCTTTTTAAATTTAAAGTGGATATAAATTTGTAGTAACCCCGACCGATTTCCTCCTCAGTCTGGGAAAATGACAGGGTGATAATAGGTTGGAGGATTCAGACTATAGGAATAAACTACAACCCAATGGGTAGGCACATGGTCTACCATTCTTTGATACCTCACATGGAGGATAACATCCCCAATAGGAGCCTATGTTATCACCATAACAATTTTTGATGGAATCCAAGTCTCAATACCTAGCTAAAGGCAAAACAAGTTTGGAGGCATGATAAATTGGAGGGTGGAGCCCCATCTGGCAGAATATGGATAGATCTAGCGGAGATGCAAGAGTGATGGGACCCGATGAGACACAAATCTCAGACACCACGGATCAACAATTAGCAATCGTATTGCACAAAGAACTAGAAGGGGGTTTAATTACGTGAAAGTAGTTCGATGGAAATACCATGGTTTCGACACACGACCACGTGGCACCACCAGAGGCATATCGGCGTGAAAATTAGTCTACTCAAAAATACTTTGTCTCGTCCCCGATATTGAGATGAGTATATAAAGGAGGGCCCCGTGTCATTATTTTATGATATTTCAAAATCATTCGAATTTTTTAAATTTGGGGCAACCACTCTGTTTGAAATAAGGCTCAACAGTGCACTAGACTTGCGCATTCTTCACTCACTCATAGGTATTTTTCATTATGTCCATGGACCTTGTCATTATGTCCATAGAAGAACAAGACCCCACCTCGAAAGAGGAAACCCTAATTGACAGAGACTTCGATGTGTTCAACACTGTAATAAACGTCTCACCCATCTCTTTGTCCAGATCTAATTTGCTAGACAATGTAGGGAAGTGGTCCAGGTGTCCATAGTCCCCTACACCGTCGAAATCTATTTCCCCTTCTCGAAATTTGTAAGCTAGTGTGCAGAAAATTACTCACAAGAAGAAAGGGTCATTTTAAATAAGTTAGGGTCAGAGGTCCTCTGCAAAATAGATAGCCCATCAGCCTGATACGTCCTCAACGTACCAGAGTCACCCTCCACTTTGTCTGAACCCTTCGAGGAAGAAAATTTAGTTGTCGTTTATAGAGAATGTTCCCCCGAGGTCAAAGCCCTATTTTTTCATACAATCGTCAAACCTGAGAACCATTATGAGAGTCTGTCTTTACCAATGAGTCTGTGCATCATGGTTATTGAAGTCTAGTGGGCATGTTCCATCCTCTGCCAAATTTTAGGTTTAGATAATGAAAATTACATGGTTGAGTTCATGCTGGGTTTTCTGCTAACCTTTTTCCAGTCAGAGTCCATTCAGTCAGTCAGTTCTAGTTTCGATAAGTTTATAGCGAATAACATACACAATCAGCTAGTGAATTTTCAATCACTAAGGCACTTTAGGTATTATACATACCTACTGAAGATGTTCCTGGAGACAAACAAAATAGATTTACCTGAAGCTGCATTCATCTCAACTGAATGCAAAAGGATCACAATGCTCATTTTCATAAATAAGACCATGTTCAAGGTTTATAGCCTAATCTTCAGCATGGGCTTGCCAAGGGTTTTGGAAGAAATGAAAATTTGTTTACAACCCAATCCAAAGAACAATATAGGAGATTGGGTGATGTTCGTGCACTTCACTATGATTTGGGTATATGGTTATCAAGAGGGACCTTACCTTTTGCTTGTTTTCTTGACTCCCAGAGTCTTTGCCTTGGAATTCATCAGGTAAAGAATCATCTCAGAAACAAAGCATTTTTTGAAACTGCACAAGGCATCTAACTTAAAGTTTCCTTTCATAATAGGACCCTTTGTGGTAAATACTAGGTCCTGTTTGCCTCATATCCAGGCCAAGCTCAATGAATTCGGATTTGCACAGTTACAATGGAGGAAATATGATTTGCATAAGGTCATGTCTAAAAGAAGGTTGATGAGCAAACAAGGCCCCTATGAGTATGAGCATGTTGAAGGATTTGATAAACTGGCAAATCTGGAAACCTGTGCAGATATGGATGTCACCTTACAACCTGATCATACACAACAAATAGAGTCAGCCTTGTAGCATATCCAGACATAGAAAAATTATCCAAGATTGATTATTAAAGTTCCAACGGTGAGTGTTTATAACAAGAGGAGCAGTTCAGAGGCACTCGATGCCATTAGTTAGCAAAATGTTCTCAAGAAAATGAAAATCACACCATCTTCTTAGATAGTAGACCTGGAAGAAGAAGAACCTAAAGAGAAAATGAGCATGGAGATGGTGGAAAGTGCAACCAAGAATGAAGAGGCAGGTACAAGAAGCATTCCAAAGTGAAATTAGTTCAAGGGTTTTCAGCAGCAAGAAGCATGTCTTTAATAAGACACCTGGGGCAGTATACCAATCGAAAGAATATTTAGCAAATCAATATGTTTTGAAAGGAAGTATGGAAAATAGTGAAATAAGAGACTTGTTACCCGAGGTAGAGAGGATCTCCCAGCATAAGTCTTCCATTTTCTTAGTTAGGGATGTGGAAAGGAAGACATTTAACATAACAGTAGCAAATGATGATAAAGTGTCTGAAATCAAGCTGCATTATGAAAATATTAGTGCCCCAGATAAACTTAAATTCCATAGAAATGCCAGTGACATGCTATATTCAGACTACCTGAGTTTGAGTTTGAGGGTTTCAAGACTGAAAACCCATGCACTTAAATTGGATGGACAATTGAAGAAGGAAAAAGAATCTAGTGCAGCCTGGCAGACCCAGGTCAAAATATTGGAGTCTGAAGGCCCTCAAGGGATAAAGACTTCCTTAGATGAGAAAGAGAAGATGATCCAAATCCTGAAGAAGAAGATAAAAATGTCTTCCATAGAACATCCATAGATATCAGAGCTATCTTCTTTAGAACAAGAAAAAGAGACATTTAGACGGGAAACACTAAATTACATAGCTAAAGTGTTGCAGATGGAAAAGGAAAAAGAGAATTGGTCACAAGGAAAAGCAATAACATAAAATATGGTTGTTATTGTACGTTCTACTATAGAAACTGGATCAAGTGCCAATGGATTGGTTCAGGATATGTCCCAAGTAAGCTTGAAGATAGGATAAATCAAGAGCCTTAAGGGAATCATAGAAAAGCTACAACAAGAGATGAAAATGAAGGATGAAAACATGGACCAAATCCAAAAGGAAAATCAAGATTTGTAGGAAAGGGTAAACAAGATGAAGACAAGGTTGAAAGGTAAAGTAATTTTGCAAGGAGCTCTGATACCAATATGTAACGACCTCCTTGTTACGACAACAACTCTGAGAACAGGTGATTTTTTTTTTTTTTTGTGTGTTTAAGGTGTGTGCACGCGTGTAGAAGTAATAAACACACTTGACTCTACAACGCCACTCGACAACCAACAAGACACAACCACGATATTCAACAAGAGAAGAATGAAGGCACACAATGAGTAACTGCAACAATATACGACCATAGGCATAAGGCGCACAACACAAACATTACGACATACTGGGGGTGCACAGTAAGAACATAGAGGGAAGAATCCATGGTGTTAGGGTTACTATTTTTGCACAGGAAAGTAGGGCGTTTAGTCTTATGTCTTCTCGAAAGAAGATTAGACAGGCTCCTGGCCGACTGCTCAGGCAGAAACTAGTAACCCGACCTAGAACAAGACGAAAGCAAGAAGAACACAATAAGACGACCCCGACATATCACAGTGACAACAAGAAATAAACGCCCCTAGACATAAGGCGTACAACTAGCAGCTGTAAACAGAAAATGACACCAGGTGTTAAGTACAGTACAGTCACAGATAGAAGAATCCAACGATAGAGTTTACTATTTCTGCATAGAAAAGCAGGGCTTTTAGTCTTATGTCTTCTCAAAAGAAGATTAGACAGGCTCCTGGCCGACTGCTCAGGCAGAAACTAGTAACCTCTGTCAGGAGTGTTGCAAGAGTGGAAACCCTGCCTTTAAAGGGCCTGAGACTCTTGATATGGCACTGGATTCTTTACACAGAAAATCACACACATAGACATATATACTAAGGCTTCCTGGGGGTGTCTATACCCCACCCGACACAAGCAGACCAAGCAATAAAATGACTAAAACCAAGTACAATAATACTTAAAGAAAACCACAACCACTACGGAAAGCGCAATCCAAAGGAACTCTGACAACAACCAACCATCATTAGAACGAGACATTACCCGCGAATCAACTAGCATTAAATTATGATCCAATACTGTTTGTAAATACCATTAGTTCACTAGCTGCCAAATCTACCCCTAAAAGAAAGTAAAACAATTAATTTCGATTCCCCAAAACTGATTCCCCAGGACTGATTGTACACAGTTTTAAAACCTTGCGTTTTTATATGTTAACAAATTCGACAACAACCAACCACATAACCATAATGATAACAACAATAACTCTCTTCTTAACCTAACATGTTATTGCATTACCTCACATTCAGTCGATTATATAAATATCTAGATATATGGGAAGATAACCATAACCAATTCGTTAAAACAGTATAAAACCAAAGCTACTGTATCTAAGCTTAATTTAATTCACCTTCTTTCCATGACATTATCTTAACAATCATTACCATACATTAGCATTAACTTAAATTAATACATTACATTAAATTTCCCCCTTCCTTTGATCATCAAGAGTAATTGAAAACTAGCATTGCCCTAATGTTGGTATCAATGCCACATTCATTACATAATTTTTAAGTACACCATCGTTATTTGCATCCATAATGCCCAAGGAGCTGTCTAACTCAACTCAAAATACATCTAATAGCTAGGAATTTTAGAAGCAATAATTAATGCATAATTTTCCCTATAACTCAATGAACTCAATATACATAAACTTTCCATACAAACTCCATATGCATAACTTTCCATATAACTCCATATGCCTAAACTTTTCATATAAGTTTGATAAATTGAATAATTAATGCATAAACTGTCCATAAACTTAATGTACATAAACTTTCCATGCCCTTTAGAATTTCCATACGATAAGGCAAATACTATCATTATTCTGAACAGACTTACCCACTACAATGTTATTAACCATAAATAAAAAGAGCATTAGAGCCCGACATTGCTTTACCCCAAAAAAAGGCAGTCAACAAATTAGTCATTCAAGTCCATATTAACTGAAAAAGATTAAATTAGTGTTCACTCTGCTTTTACCCCTCTTTTTTCTAATTTAATCTTTTGTGAAGGATAAGGAAAAGCCATTACTAAATAATAACAGTTATATAACCATCAAATAGGTAACATTACAATTAACTAACAGTGCCATTAAATAACAATTAAATAACACCTAAAAGATCATGAGGAGGGGGGGCTCCTCGACTAAACCGGGTCGCCTCGAGCATTTTGAAATGATGGGCAGGCTCGCTGGCCCTTTCCCCCTTTTTGTTTAAATAGTGCCAACTGGATGTAACGAAGAATTTTGATTTTTAAGGAATTAACCCAAACAATTGTTAGTCAACGAAAGTTTCGAGCGTTCTTGGAATGGAATCACAACGGAAACAACACCAGCCCCAATCTTAATGATGGGATGGAACCAAGATGCGGGGTGGCCTCCAGAACGTAAGTGCACACACTGAATTCGTGCTGGGGTTCAACCTAATCTACCCTTCGATCACGCTATCCCTCTCCTGGTAGCACGCCACCCCGGGCGTAGGATTAAAACGTGGGCTTCGACAACTTCCTGAGTACTCAGGGATTGAATTAAAATAATCAACAGACAGGAAAGGAGATATGCATCATAACAACGAAAATCAAGGTCCCAACGTCAGTCAAATTAATTCTGGACGTACCAAATGTTTCTGAAACAGAAGGAGCAGAACAAGAATTTAACAGTTATCTTCGTGTATGTACTGAATTAAGAACACCAACTCGGCAGATGCAAGGGTCAACAACCCTCCCAGTGTAAGGGATATTCTAGACTAAGAACCGTGGTAATCAGAAATTTTTTATCATTAACTTCTCCCCTAATCTCCCCTTGATACAGTTCAGGAAGTCGGAAGGGCATCCTGGAGCATCCTAGTGAGGATTCGGTCGCGTTGCTCAATAACGATCACCGGTAGGCATAAGGGAAATAAACAGAAAGTGAGCTACAGGACCAGATATGTATCCCTCAAAGATCATCCATACCGGCCCGTTTTCATTCGCGTCCTTACTCTGTCGACCTGAAATGATTATGGAGAGGACGTGACTATCTCACCCCTCTTCTTGGATATGGAACAATAAAAACCACACGGCCAGGGCAGGAAAGATAAAAAAAACAATAAAACTACAACTCGCTGAAGAAAAGGAACTGCCCAACTAATTTACAGTAACCAAATCCAACCCAATTCCAATAACCTACTTGGTACCCCTTACAAGGAGATGGCTAGATGGGAGTTTCTTCAGTCATCAGACAACAAGGATCAATGCCGAATGATTTATACATCAAAATGCATGCCACAATAAGGGGTCAGGACGAAATCTTTTTATCATTGAAAACAGAGGGAAAACTTTAATTACAGAGGTAATTGACATCAGAAAAATAATTTCATTGTTTGAGATTTTTCCATATTATTCAGCTGCAATTCATCCCCACGAACCTATAGATTATAAATCGGTACATAATTGCAACAGTAACACTATATTGCATGAGAAATGAAAATAAAACCACAGTTATAGCAGTCTTAAGTGAGATCACCGAGTAGATAAAATACAAATAGACAACCGATCTATTTACCCCGACATACCGAACCCAGCAAGCCGAAATGCATTCTAAACTACTAAATGAAAAATCATACCTTTGCCTTATCGCCTACTTCATATGACGTCCCACGCTCCGTGCCGCTCCTACTCGCCGACCATAGAGACTACACCGGTACCTCCCAACCAATCGCTAGGGGTACTCTGCTTCCCCCTTAGCCCCCCGAGCCGCAAAGGGGCCACACAAGATCCAGAAGATAAGTATAGCTTCTCAGCTCGCCTCCAAGGCTGAGCTACCACTCCAACACAGCTGAGAAATTCCCAACTCCTCACAAGCAAACAGTCAAGCCACAATCCGGTAGCGTAACGTTACGCTAACCGTTCCTCCTTCTTCCTCAAATTTCCCCTTCTTTTATAGAAATTTGAGACCCACCTACTTTCCTAAATCATTATTAATTTAAGTTTTATTGATAATCCTCTAAAAATTCTCTGTTGTCCAAGTGTCACTCATCCCCCACGTTTCTCCAAAATTTATTTTCCTTAAAAATATTAAAAGACTCAATTCCCTCACCCCCCCTAAAGTCGCTCCTCAAATTACTCCTAGGGTTCCTAGATCCCCTCTCATGCTTTTAATAACTTTCCTAAAATGAAGTTGTTGATTTTTAGTAACTCCTTAACTGCTGATTCCTTTTTGATTTTTTACCCTATGTCCCCTAAATTCCATTATTAAGTTTCCTTTACTACAAGTTTCCTTATTTCTATTAATTGTT
>ML779591.1:940953-974566 GCA_009831015.1 Picea engelmannii
TTCATAATAAAGACAAGGTTGAGCTTGCTTTCTTTTTACCCAAGTATCTTGGAAGTAGGCGTGACATGTTTCTTTTAGATCCTCCATGTGAAGAAGTTAATGAACACGTAAAGAATTGTCAGGAGGATGGGGCATTTCAGCCTTGGCTGATGGTTTTTCCATTTCCTCATAATCCTGACGAGTTTTTCAAAACTACTTACACTCACCCATGCCATTATGACCCTTATCACGACAAGATTGCGCAACGGCTGGAGGATTCGTACAACAAGAATATCCAAGGAAATGGTAAGATCATGCTTACTTTGTTTCTAGATGTTGATTATGAAGGTAAGCGTGATATGTTTCTATCATTTGTTGATATATTACCATTGTTTTTAATAATTCTTGATCTTGGTTTCATTGCAGGATTAAAGTTACTTCGATGGCTACATTGGAAACATGACTTCACATAGTATCCTGATGTGTTTAATAGTTAGGGTAGGTTAGGAATAGGTTTTCTTTCAGTTTGATTTCTCACTATTTCTCTTTTTAATAATGCAGTCATGAACGCAAGTGGGCGCACCACGAGAACCATGATATGACTGTTGTCAGGGAAGTCCCCTTGATCCTTTTCTCTTTACTCTTAGTTGAACATTTTTTTTTTTTAAAACATAGTATCGTCATGAAAATTTTAAATGGAAAGTAAAGAGATAAATAAATCTGAATCAACCCTAACCCAAGGTACCACGAGTAAGGATGCTTTCTCGTCAACAGGATTTTCCTACTTTCTTTCAGTTTCCCAAGGGATTTGTTGCATGAGGTTTTCAGATGCACCTTTTGTGCACATTTTTTTTTTGTTTTTCTTGTTTGGATTTCTTTGCTTTCCAATTTTTTCTTCGCTGGTGTGTTTTGATTTCTCCCTTATGCTTACTAGTTTTTGCTGTTGAAATACACATACCTGAATTTTTGAACTGTTTAGACAAGGAAAATAGAAAATTCCTTCGCTGAAATAACTTCTGAGAAATTCATACAAACATCAATGGTATATTTCTGAAGTTTATATCTGTATTAAAAAAGTATGTTGTTTGAAAGAAGTTAATTGATTTTGATCTCTGAGTAAAGCTTGCCATGATCATCTATTATCTTTTTATGTTGTCCCTATTCCGTAAATGAATGACTCAGAGGATGTCTCCCTGTCTTAGTAAGTTGTTTTTGTAAATAAAACATCTCTGGATCTTAATAAAGGACAATGCTAAAAAATTCTGATGAGGTCTGAAAAAATATGTTAAAATATCATGATTTTCAGCATCACCCTGCTCAACTTATATCTATGAAAAACAAAACAAAGTGAATTATTAAGAAGAGCTATGGGAAGTGCTTGTAAACCCGCCGGGATGCTGAACAGGTCTGCTAGCAGTGGGTAAATGCATGCATGGAGCCAAGACAACTTCGTCGGGGTACTGAACAGGCCCGCTGGCAGCGAAGCAATGTCGGGTATATGAAAATTTGCAAAAAGAAATCTCTTTAATGTCCTTTATTCTGATCCAGAACTTCTTGGCAGGATACAGATGTCAGAGTGGGTTAAATGGCAACTCTGTCAAGGCTATGGACGCCTGCTGGCAGCAGTGTCCATGCCAACGGTATTGGAGATTTTATCTTTAATATCGTGACTTGCAAATCTTAAGACTGTTATCAATTTTCATCTTTTAAAACACTGTTGAAAAGATGGTTAATGATGATGTTTATACGATTTTCTGGTTGTTATTTTTGAGTTGAAATTTTCTTTGCTGTCCTAATCTAAATTTGTTCCTTTTGGTAGAGATAACTGCTTCTACCAGTGTGTTGCCATTGTTGGCAGCCAACTCACATTTTTTTTATGATCCTATAAGCTTCCTACACCTATGTCTTGCAAACATCAATTTTTCGTCGCATTTTTCAAATAGACGACACTTTCATTTCTTGCGACATTTACACATTTGTCTTCGTTAAGTTTTCACGACTGTAAGCGTAAATAACTTCTCCTTTCGAAGTTATTTTTCGATCATTATCTGAACTATGGATATTTCTTTTGTCATTTTGCCTATTGCGCTTACCTTTTATTGATCACTACACGACTGGCGATATCCTTTGATCGGTTCTCATACTTCGATTGATTGTATAAATTGGTTTTATTGAAGGCATTTAGCCTTTGGATTTGCACTTCATGTGGCTTGCCTGATCATTGATTATATGAACATGCATAGGGGTTTTGATTAAATTTATATATATATATATATATATATATATATATATATATATATGATATGATCCTTATGATAATCTTTTATAATTTTTGGCTTGTCAACTATTATGAGTATCGTTTGGCACTTTGTTTAAACTTTTGATTATATATATTGGCGCATAGTTGATTTTGGGTTTTGATTTATATGTCGGATGTTTTAAACATTATGGTATAACACTTGCGCGCATCAGTATACACATTGGATTTCATTGGTTGAGCAAATGACATGAGTTTTAAACTATGCTATAGTGGGTATAACATCTATGAACACCGGCGGTGGTACTATTGACCATAATTATTATGCATGGCAGTGAATAACTCCACTACCCTCGCACACTTTGGCATTAATGCCTGCCTCCTTACCAGGTTACCTCTATTGATTTTTGGGCAAAGAGTCCAAACCCTACCCAAACCCTTGTCCACTGTATGTTCTCTCCTAGCTCCTGAAGGGCGAATTGAACCCCCATGGTGTTCAGAGTCGGTTTTGGTTTCATTCTTGCTAGAGAAGATTGTTTAGAATTGCCCCCGTAATTGCCCCCAGAGTCATGTTTTTACATGAGGCATGCTGGGCAAACGGTTTTGAATTAGGACAAAACGTTGAAAACACAGAACCGTTTTTAGCCCCTTTACCTTCAATGTGAGCGGTTTCTTCAGAAATTGAGTTACTACAGAGATCCAAGTCTTGTTTTACAGGTCAATTTGCAGTGGCTGGAACATGTGTTTTGGGTCTGTGTGCATTTGCCAGAATGTTTATCACTTCTCCAGATTTGGGCCACAACACCTCTCTCACTCGTCCAGCCATGCATCTTTGCCCCCTGTTGAACCCTTGATCAATTCAAAAGGTATTCAAACAGTCTGCCAACAATTTTTTACATCTACAGGACATGTGGTTTTTAAAATAAGAAAAACGTGTAAGCAGCTACAACCATCATTCGATTTGATTGCACAATCGCTGGTATGATTTTGTTTAATTTTAGCATGATTCTGTTGGCTCAAATCACATTTATTTCTATTTGTTTTGAATTAGCATTCGATTTGGTTTGGTTTGGATTAGTAAAGGATCTGTTTGATAGATTACATACAGTTCTGTTTTGGCTGTATTGATTCAAAAATGATTTTGTTAGTTTAGGATTGATTGTATTCGTTTTGAATTAGTAAAAAAAGAATGGTTTAATAGATAGCATACGTTCTTGTTATTACTTGATTAATTTAAAATGATTCGGTTTGCAGATATGACCAGCTACAGAATCGTTTGATTCTATTAGCTAGTCATAAAAGTTGATTATTTTGATGATTTTACAACATAACATTATCTAAAATTGTCTTCTTGTGCCTATCTGCAGGTACATATGAATTTCAAGGGCAAATTGAACATGTTGTGGCAGTTTAGAAGGAGCTTTTATGATGTATTTTGGTTTTCAGTTATTAGTCATAAGCAAAATTAGGGATTTGGGGAGATTATTCCCAGATTTTTGTAAACTGTTTTTGATAATTCCCACAGGGATGTTTTACCCTGTGGGAAGTCTTTAAATACTTCTTATTCTTTGTAAACAAGGATCATCATCATTCGTGGGAGAACAAGGATATGGAATTTTAATACAGACTGAGACAAAAATTGATGTTCTACTACAGCTTTAGCTTTTCATAATATCAATATTTTGTTTCATGTTTATGTGTATCAATTTGCATTTGGTTAATGACTACTTTAACTATCTTAGTCTTTTGCAAATGATATGATTTAATCAATATAATCCATATCTGATTTCTTCCAGTATTTAAAAACATAGCAATTACTTGATTCAGTTTGTGAATGACAGATTTCTCTTCTTCATCAATTGAATTATTAAGTATAAGTTTTTGCATAACAGGTTTACCTAATTGCAAAGATTTATAAATCTTATAATTGTTATGATTTTTTATGTCTTGTTTGTCTTGTAAATAAACTCAAAGAGCATTGTAGCTATCATTTACGAGAAGCTTCTGGATTATTCGGTGCAAGTTTCCTTCCTCCGACCAGCTTCAAACATGATCATACACAGGACAAATCTGGAGCGTATTCCCAGGTTAGTTTGTGATTATTTTCGTTGATTTGATTAGATATAAGTTTAGTTAGATTTATAGGAAAAATTAGTATATTAGTGTTTAGTTTAGTTAGTTTTTTGTTTTATTTCTTGTTTATAAAATCATAAAATCAATAAAAAATACCTTTCTCTATCTTAGGGCAGATTGCAAATGATTTTTTCAGGTTTTACTTAAATTTGTAAATCATAAACATTGTACATTTTGTAAATAGGTTATATTTCAGATAGTAGTTAGTATAGTATTAGTTAGTTGTTTGTATATATAGAGATAGTAGATTAGTTAGTTTATTTAGTAGTTAGTTTTAATTAGATTAGTGTTTTAGTTAGTTTTATTTATTGTTAGTTAGTTTAGTTTGTTTTATTTAGTTTTAGTTAGATTAGTTAGTTTAGATTAGTTTTCTTTTGTTTTCTTAGGACCTTAGATCGGCTAACGGATCCGCTAAACCCGTCAGGGTGGTTCATCCCAAACGGCTTGGGTTATTAGACAACCCCGGACCGGTTCCACTCTCTCAGTTGACGGACGGTCAATTTCACCTGTCAACAAGTCGTTGATCTAGAATACCAATCACACAATAACCGAGGAGACAAGTGGCAACTTCCACATCAACTACCATGTCCGCACTACGTTTGTGCCACATAAAGTGACATTTATACCAAGGTGACATGTGGCACTGAGGTGGAATTGAGGGTAGAAGGCCCATAAACTTAGAATGATGTAATTTTTTATACAGAGATCATAATGGATCATGGTTACAGTCATTAGGAAGCTCTTGACAAGTAGAATATTTCTATGAGGTCTAATTGGAGAAATAAAGTAGTTTGGAAAAATAAAAAATTCAACACTCCATCCTCCTAAATCATAACTAGGGGGTCAGGTGATGCTACAAGTATTTACAAAGGTGACACAATAGGATAAGGAAGGAGACATTATAGACTATCCCCCCTTAATGCCAACTTAATGAACTCCTAACATAGATTGAATTTTAGAAAACTTCACTTCTATAAGATACTTTGTGAAAATGTCTGCAAGTTGATATTTTGTAGGGAAAAAGAACACTTCAATAACTCTATCATAAATGAGATTTTTTATGAAGTGCATGTGTAGCTTGATGTGTTTGTTGCACTAATGTTGAACTTGAGCTTTGGAAAGCTTAATGGAACACTGATTGTAAGGTACCATGTGTAACATAATATGAAAAAACATGAATATTCAACATATATCAATGGAACAACAAAATATTGAAAAGAGAAATACCATAAATAATACCTTTATTCAAAGAAAACAATTTTCAATTGCCTCTTCGAGGGGGAAACCTCCACTAGAGTAGATCTCTATTACAATAATTCTCAAGACAAAGTTTCTCATGCCTCCTGTTATCACCATAACAATTTTTTATGGAATCCAAGTCTCAAGACTTAGCTAAAGGCCAAATAAGTGTGGAGGCACGATAAATTGGAGGGCATAGCCACATCTGGCAGAATATGGATAAATCTAGCGAAGACATGAGAATGATGGGACCCAATGAGCCAAAGATCTCATACACCATAGATCAATGACCAACAATTGTATCGCGTAGAGAAATAGCACAAGGTTTAATTATGTTAAAGCGGGCCGATGGAAATACCATGGTTTCGGCGCGTGACCACATGGAACCACCAGAGGCATATCGGGGAAAAAAGTGGTCTACTCCAAACCTCTTTGTCTCATTCCTGATATCAGGAGGAGTATATAAAGGAGGGCCCCCAATCATTATTTTATGATATTTCAAAATCATTCGAATGTTTGAAATCTGTCACAAGCACTCTGTTCGAACTGAGGCTCAATAGTGCACCATACTTGCGCATTCTTCACTCAATCACAAGTATTTTTCATTATGTCCATGGACCCTATCATTATGTCTGTAAAAGAACAAGACCCTGCCTCGAAAGAGGAAACCCTAATTGATAGAGACTTCGATGTGTTCGACACTGTAATAAACGTATCACATGTCTCAGTGTCCAGATCCAATTTGCTAGACAATGTAGGGAAACAATTACCCTTCCTCGAAGCGGTCCAAGCCTCCATAGTACCCTACGTCGTCGAAATCACTTCCCTTCCTAGAATTCGTAAGTTGGTGTGTAGTACAGTACTCACAAGAAGAAAGGGTCGTTTTAAATAAGTTAGGGTCAGAGGTCCTCTGCATAATAGATATCTCGTCATCCCTATATGCCCTCAGTGTACCAGAGTCACCCTCCACTGTGTATGAACCCTTCAAGTAAGAAACGTTAGTTGCAGTTTACAGAGAATGTTCCCTTGAGGTTAAAGCCATATTTTTGCAGACAATCGTCAAACCCGAGCACCATTATGAGAGTCTTCCTTTACCAATGAGTGTGAGCGTCATGGTTATTGAAGTCCAGTGGGCCTGTTCCACCCTCTGACAAATTTTAGGTTTAGATAATGATAATTATGTGGTTGAGGTCATGTTGGGTTTTCTGCTAACCTTTTTCTAGTCGGAGTCCAGTTAGTCAGTCCATTTCAGTTTCGATAAGTTTATAGCTGATAACATACACAATCAGCTAGTGAATTTTCAATCACTAAGGCACTTCAGGTATTATACATACCTGTTGAAGATGTTCCTAGAGACAAACAAAACATAATTCCCTGAACCTACATTCATCTCAACTAAATGAAAAAGGATCACAATGCTCATTTTCATAAATAAGATCATGTTGAGGGTTTATAGCCTAATCTTCAGCACGAGCCTGCCAAGGGTTTTGGAAGAAATGAAAAGTTGTTTATATCCCAATATAGAGAACAAGATAGGAGATTGGGTGTTGTTCATGCACTCCACTTTGATTTGGGTATATGGTTATCAAGAGGGACCTTACCTTTTTCTTGATTTCTTGACTCCCAGAGTCTTTTCCCTAGAATTCATCAGGCAAAGAATCATATCAAAACCAGATCATTTTCTAAAAATGCACAAGGCATCTAAATTAAATTTTCCTTTCATAATAGGACCCTTTGTGGTAAATAATAGGTCATGTTTGCCTCAGATCTAGACCAAGATCAATGAATTCAGATTTGCACAGTTACAAGGGAGAAAATATGATTCACATCAGGTCATATCTAAAAGAAGGTTGATGAGAAAACAAGGCCCCTATGAGCATGAGCATGTTGAAGGATTTGATAAACTGGAAAATCTGGAAAGCTGTGTAGATATGGATGTCACCTTACAGCCTGATCAGACACAACAAATAAAGTTAGCCCCACAATAGATCCAAACACAGAAAAATTCTCCAAGATGGATTATTAAAGCTCCAAAGATGAGTGTTTATAACAGGAGGAGCAGTTCAGAGGCACTGGGTGCCAGTAGTCAACAAAATGTTCTCAAGAAAATTAAAATCAAACCATCTTCTCAAATAGTAGACCTAGAAGAAGAAGAACCTGAAGAGAAAAGGAGAATGGAGATGGTGGAAAGTGAAACCAAGAACGAAGAGGCTGGTACAGGAAGAATGCCACAAAGTGAAATTAGTTCAAGGGTTTTCAACAGCAAGAAGCATGTTTTTAACAAGACACCTGGGGCAGTATACCAATCAAAAGAAGATTTAGCAAATCAATATGACATGAAAGGAAGTATGGCCAATAGTGAAATAAGAGACTTTTTACTCGAGGTAGAGAGGATATCCCAACATAAGTATTCCATGTTCTCAGTCAGGGATGTGGAAAGGAAGACATTTAACATAATAGTGGTAGATGATGATAAAGTGTCTGAAATCAAGCTGCATTATGAAAATATTGGTGCCCTAGATAAACTTAAATTCCATAGAAATGCCAGTGACATGCTATATTCAGACTACCTATGTTTGAGTTTGAGGGTTTCAAGACTGAAAAACCATGAACTTAAATTGGATGGAAAATTGAAGCAAGAAAAATCATCTAGTAGAGCCTGGCAAACCCAGGTCAAAATATTGGAGTTCGAAGGCCCTCAAAGGATAAAGGCTTCCTTAGATGAGAAAGAGAAGATGATCCAAATCCTGAAGAAGAAGCTGAAAATGTATTCCACAGAACATCCATAGACAGTAGAGCTAGCTACTTTAGAATAGGAAAAAGAGACATTCAGATAGGAAGCACTAAATTACAAAGCTAAAGTGTTGCAGCTAGAAAAGGAAAAAAAGAATTGGTCACAAGGATACGCAGTAACATTAGATATGGTTGTTATTGTACCTTCTACTGCAAAAAATGGATCAAGTGTCGATGGATTGGTTCAGACTATGTCCCAAGTAAGCTTGAATATAGGAGAAATTAAGAGCCTTAAGGGAATCATAGAAAAGTTGCAACAAAAGATGAAAATGAAGGATGGAAAGATGGCCCAAATCCAAAAGGAAAATCAAGATTTGCAAGAAAGGGTAAACAAGCTGAAGACAAGGTTGACAGGTAAAGTACTTTTGCAAGGAGCTAAACATGTAATATGGGATGTTATTTCTATTGATGCTACTAAGTTCAGAGTGTACTTGAATTTTATAAATGAAAAAGATAGCATGGCTATCACTGCTCGAAGCAGGTGTACTGTTGTAAATGAGACACTGGCGAAAAAACCCTCAGAATGGGCCCAAAATGCTATAAGTTTGCTTAATTCTATTCCTATCGTTGATATCTAGACCATTGGGGTCAAATACAAGACTGCACTAATCATTTGGGCTAGGAGGATCATCGCTAAGAAATTTTTTCTCAAGTTAGTTCAAACCAAAGTCGTGCAGATGGAGCAGAGTATACAAGAATTTAAGGATACATTTGAACAATTGTTTATCAAGGGCCTCCTGCCATTTTGGGATGTCAAAGGGAAATTATATGATCAAGAGGAATATAATTCTCTCCTCACCCAGTGCAGAATGGATCATTCCAAATTTGAAGCTATGGAGGAGAGACTGAGGGGACCAAGTTTGGTGGAGTATTTGGCCACAGACTTTGAGATTTTAAATCAGTTTAAGATAGTGAAGACTGGGCTATCCACTATGTCTTTTGATACATGTATTGATCTAGAGATTATGATAAAATAAATGATGGGTTACGAGATTCCTTGTGACTTGCAGTGGAAGGAGATCGTGAGGCAAGGCAGGACGAAATGAAATTTTCTAGGGACCAATAAATAGCCTCCAAGTGTCACCAGATTGGCAAGATTCGACAGGATATCTGAGAAGGAAAGATGGCGAGGAGGAAGTTGAGAATTCAGAGAAATTCATCCCTAGTTTATGAAACATTTTTTTTTAATCATTGTAAATTAATTCGCCTACTGAAACCGTTGTTTTGTAATTAATGTAGTCATTTTTTGAAACCGAAATGCTTTAGTTCCAACCATTGTAATCAAATTGTATAAGTACTAGAAATTCTGAATGAATTAATGTTGGAAGATGTGCAAGGGAACCTTTTAGTTGTTTCTGAACTCAATTGTAATTTTCGTGAGCTGAATTGAATATATATGCAGAAGATTTTGAAGTCTCTATGAAAAGATTCTAATGGTGGTGATATGAGTTTTGTCTCCTTTCATTGTATGTATTTCCTATGTTCTTTAATTCCATTTACATTTTCTTATGTTTAAATTAGAGAGTTAAAATCCTAGAATTCATCTTGTGATGCTCTCGGCTTAAGCAATTTAAACTGTGTGATTTTATTCTTAGCTAACTTAGAATTCATTTCAGTAATGCTTTGATGCAGTTATTTGTTTTCTCCTTCCTCCTACATCCTTCTTAAATTCAATTTACAACTCAGATTCATTGCCTCATTTAGCCTTTATCCTTTGGAGAGTTCTACCGTCCAGTCATTATTTCCATTCACTTTCAGGATATCGAATCCATATCCCTGAGTGTTCCTCCCTTCTTTGCTAGCAATTTTATAACCCCCCCCCTCCAAAACAAACTAAATCTAGCCATTGATTGCCAAAGAAATATCAAGTGACATGAGAGAGCCCTCTCTGAGTTGAGAAGGCTAGTGCCCAACTCTAAAGTAGGTTGAAATAGTTACCTCTATCATTTTTCTATTAGCTGGACAAAATTTACAGAGTGATAACATTCTGGTGCCATTAACGAGGACGAAATTGAAAAATCCTCCCTGAGAAAAACGACTTAAAGATTTAGTTTGACCCCTGAGGGTGATAGTGTATCAAATACCTTATTGGCTGAGATTATTTTTACTCTGGAAACTCCGTTACCAAGAGACCAGATGCACCAAATAGTGTGAGATAGAAATCCTGTCTCCCAAGAGAATTCACACCAAGAGCAACCTAGACCCAGAAGTTGCAATCCCTGTGTCTGAACCTGAAAATATTGTACATAAAAGAAAAGAAATGCCAGTAACCCTAGTGTTGCATCTAGACTGATATATGTCCTTACCCAAGGATGAAGTGACAAGCATTAAAGACCTTGAGTTTGATGTGAAATTTGAGAAAACTCTATTCAGAACTAAATCTGAATCCTGTTTAGATGAAGCCATCTTTGACGAAAAAAGATTCCAAGATTTGATTTTATCCACATCTACCAGGCCTATAGTAATCCCCACTCAGAATCAACAACCACTCCGACCTTTCATAGCATCCATGACCACTATATTTTATCCTCTAATACTACCTTCTCAACTACACAAGTTACCTCAAGATTATAACCTAAGGATCAAGCTATATGATGTTGAAGGTAACATATCAGCCCAGAAGCACCTAGATTGGTTTAATGATTTCATAGAATTAGAGGAGGTGGACTTTGAAGATGTAAAAATGAGACTGTTTACATAAATTCTTGTAGGCGAAGTGAGGAAGTGGTTCAGATCCCTTCCAGTAGCTAGTATTTTAGATTTTGAAGCCTTTGAAACCAACTTCCTTGAAAAATGGGGAGACAAGAAAAATGCCCTTCAGTTGTTGACCCAGTATAACAACATGAAGATATCACCTGAAGAAACTGTGCAGGAGTTTTCAGCCATATTCATGAAGTTCTATAATTTGATTCCTACTGAGGTAACCCCCCCCTCCCCTCCCCCTAAAGCTGCTCAACTCAGATATGATGATTCTTTTGAAAGTGATTTCTCTTTATTATTGAGAGAATGAAGATATGCTACATTAGATGATATGATGATTGATGTCATAGAGGTAGTAGTGAATCTAATGGCTTCAAGAAAGATAAAATCTAACTCTGGCAGGGATGTGAATAAAACTCAAGATAAAGCACAACCTTCAACCTCACAAACATTAGAAGAAAGGTTTGAAGCAATGATGAGAAACATGGAGAGAATGATGGAGAGAATGGCTCTGGGTAATAGGTCTAACCCTAGAGAATAGGCTGATGGTCCACCCAGAAATCCGAGGAGACTAGAAATCCCACAAATTAGACAAAGAGATCAAAGAAATCAGGGAAATCAGGGGAATCAGGAAAATCAAGCAGATCAGGGAAATCAGGGAAATGAAGGAAATCAAAGGGAACAACAAATAAGACCTCCTTTTCAAAAAAATTATGTGAATGAGAATTATGATCGATATTTTGAAGACAACATGAACTGTTGTGATGATAAAGAAACATAGGTATTTTTGACTAAAGAATAACATGACCAGTTCATGGATGCAAGTGAGATCTTTTTGTAGGATGAGGAGGAAAAGCTATCAGTAGAAACCGAAGATTACCAAGAAATATTTCAAGATGCCATCATGAAATTCCAAAGACTATATAACCTTCGAAATCAAAGAGTGCCTGAAAACCTCCCAAAGGGGAATCCTTCAAAGGGAAATCCTCCAAAGGGAAACCTGAACAAAGAAGTTCAGAGTAACATACCTTATTCAAGTCAACTCAAAAAATATTTTTCTACAAAAAATTTGTCTGCAAAGGGTATTGTAGACAAAGGAAAGCAGAAAGAAGAACCTCATAAGAAAATAATAGAAGCAAGGAAAGAAGTGGTCACCAAAGAGGTAGAGAAAACATCATCCTCCTTTAATTTTGAAAGTAAGATGGCCAAGATTAAAATATTTGTACCTTTCAATGAATTAATAAAAAACATTGATTATAGAAATCAGATCATCAAGATGCTTAAAATGGAACAAAGATTTGATACCCTGAACATACAAGATGATCACCTGACCATCTTATTTGGGCCAAGAGTAGAAGAAAGTAATGATAATGAAGAAGTTCCCCCTTTTTATGTCAGCTTGAAAATTCATGAAATGACTGTGCACAATGCCATGTTGGACTCAGGAGCATCTCATAACCTAATGCCCAAGGTGTTCATCAACCAACTGGACCTGGAAATCACAAGGCCTTACAAATATCTGTTCTCTTTCGATTCTAGGAAGATGAAATGCCTAGGTCTTATTAAATATTTGGTGGTATCTTTGGCAAAAATCCCAACAAAGAATATGGTCATGGATGTAGTTGTTGCTGACATCCCTCCCAAGTTTGGCATGTTGTTGTCAAGGTCTTGGGCTGCAGAATTAAAGGGAACCCTCTAGATGGACATTTCATATGCAACCATCCCTATTTTTGGTCAGGAGAGAAGGTTGTATAGAGAATTTTTGCTAAAATACATGGTCAACAATAAGTCACAGCCAAGTAATCACCCCATATAATCCATGGAAATTGATTTGGGATCTTCTATTTTCTTCAATGACCTATGTTGCAAAGAGAAAGAACCTGAAATTGACATGGCTAACAAAGAGAGATCTGATCAGCAGACTGAGGAATATTCAGAGCAACAGGATGAAGCAGAAGATCAGATATGGAAGATGAGTTTTGATGGGGCAGCTTGCAGAGAGGGAGTGGGGGCTGGCGTTTGGATCAATCACCCCAAAGGAGATTCGAAATTGTGTTCTTATAAACTTCTTTTTGAGTGCACAAATAACATGGAAGAATATGAAGCATTAATATTGGGGTTAAAAGTTTTGAGATAATTGGGTGCTAAAAGAATTGTTGTACATGGAGTCTATGAGCTAATTATAAATCAAATCAAATGCATATACCAAGAAAAGCATCCTAGACTGGGGGCTTATAGGAATATGGTACTAGACCTCGCTAAGAAATTTCCAGAATGTAATCTTTCAACAATTCCAAGAGAACAACATCAAGTTGTTGATGCCTTGGCTACCTCAGCAGTGGTTTTCAATGTCCCAATTTTCCCTAACAAAAGTTACAAGGTTAAATACAGGCCAACAGTACCAGATAATATGAAGCAATCACAAGTTTTTTAGGATGACAAACAGATAGAAAGCTTCCTCAAGATGGAGAATGAATTTGAGAATTTGAATATTGATGATGAATTCTGTGATGGTTCAGTGGATGCAACTTCTTTCACAATGGAGGGGTATTTTGACAATTGCATTGCAGGCAGAGATATCATTTCGCTAAAGAGAAACATCACTCCCAAGGGTCTGGTCCCATTGGAGAAACTCTTTGATAATAATGATGTGGCTAGAAGTCCAAAGATTACAGTAAATGAAGGGGATGTGGAAGATTGCAATATTGGGACTCCAGAGAATCCCAAGATCGTTAAGCTGTCCAGAAAGCTCAGCCCTAAAGTCAAGGAGATATATATCAAATTAATGAACGAGTTCCCTGATGTTTTTCGCTAGAGCTATGATGATTTGAAAGTTTATGACACTGGTATAATCCAACATTTGATCCCAATCAAAGAAGATCACAAATATTTCAAACAAAGTTTACTACTGCCTTTGATCGAGAAAGAAGTTAAGAAACTATTTGAAGCCAAAATCATAGTGTCCCTAAGATTTTCTAAATGGGTGGCAAATCTAGTTCCAGTCAGTAAAAAGAGTGGAGAAATCAGGTTGTGTGTTGATTTCAGGAATCTGAACAAAGTATCCCTAAAGGAAAACTACCCACTGCCTAAGATGGATCATATTTTAGAGAAGGCGGTGGGCTCTCAGAAAATTTTAATGTTAGATGGTTTCTTTGGATACAATCAGGTTATGGTGCACCCTGACGTTCAAGAAAAAACAACATTCACAACACCTTGGGAAACATTCATGTATGCCAAGATGTCGTTTGTGCTCATGAATGTAGGGGCAACATTTCAGAGAGATATGGACATAGATTTTGTTGATGATAAGGACAAGTTCATTGTTATCTACCTGGATGATATCAACGTGTATTCTTCCTCGGATGAGGAACACCTAAAACATCTAATAAAGGCATTTGAAAAATGAAAGAAGTTTGGTATATCATTGAATCCCAAGAAGTCAATTTTTTCCATGGAAGAAGGTAAGTTGATGGGTCATATTATTTCGAAAGAGGGGATAAAGGTAGATCCTAGCAGGGTTGAAGGAATCTTGAAAATTGGCATACCCAGAAGTAAAAAGGAGGTATAATCTTTCCAATGAAAAGTAATTTTTCTGAGAAGATTCATCCCTTATTTGGATGAAATCATAAAACATATTACCAACATGCTCAAGAAGGTAAATGAAACAAAATGGATTCTTGAAGTGAGAAAGTCCTTTGAAGACATCAAGGTGGCATTTGCCAAGGCTCCAATACTGGCCAGTCCTAATTTTAAAAAGGATTTCATATTGTTCTCTTTCACCTTAGAACACACATTTGTTGGTGTTTTACTCCAGAAAGATGACCAAAATTTTGAGAAGACCATAGCATATTACAACAAGACATTGAGGGATGCTCCTCTTAAGTATGACATCATGGAGAAGAAAGCATATGCTTTAGTCAAAGCCTTTAAAGAATTCAGAGTTTACATCCTCCATTCCCATACTACTTCTTATGTACCCAACAACTCAGTGAAAGACATCTTAACCCAAACTGATACTGAAGGAAAGAGGGGAAAATGGATAGCGGTGTTATTAGAATATGACCTTGAGATCAAACCCACCAAGTTGATCAAGGGACAGGAGCTGGAAAAGATGATGGCACAGACCAATTGAAAACTCTTCAGAATAAATTTCATTGTACACTTGTAAGAGGTTGCAGAAGAAGAAAAGGAGACTCCACAAATATCCCAGAAATTTCTTTATTCCACATGGTATGCGGACATCATCTTTGTGTTGAAAAATTTGTAGTCTCCCCCTGAATTTAGTAAAACAAAGGCCAGATTCTTGAAACTGAAGGAAACAAACTTTTGTATAGTAAATGAATATCTATATTGGAAAAATCCAAGGGGGATTTTATTGAGTTGTTTGATAGAAGAAGAAGCAGAAAAGACCATCATAGAGTTCCATAAGGGTGACTGTGGGGGGCATCATTATTGGAAGACAAATGTGCATACGATTTTGAGGGTTGGGTTCTATTGGCCTAGCATTTTTCCCGATGTCTATAAAGAAGCTTCAAAATGTCATGAATGTCATATTTTTTATGGAAAAGAAAAATTGCAGCCTCTATCTTTGAAACCCATTTCTGTGGAAGCTCCTTTCATACAGTGGGGCCTTGATTTTATAGGGTAAATACATCCACAATCCTCATCCCAACATAAGTGGATTCTGACAACAGATTATTTCACTAAGTGGATTGAGGTAGTTCCCACCAGGAAGGCAACATATGATGTTATCATCTGGTTTTTAGAAGACAATATTATGTCTAGGTTCAGGTGTCCAACTAAGATCATAACAGACAATGCAGTGGATTTCAGGTCCAAGAAAATAGAAAAAAATTGTAGTGATTACAATATCACCCTTGGTAATTCTACATCATACTACCCTCAAGGAAATGGGTTGGTTGAATCTTCGAATAAAAGTTTAGTCAGAATCATCCCCTTTCCAGATCGTCTATGGTACAGAGGCAATCTTTCCTACTACATTAGGTTTTCCAGTGATGAATTTGTTCTAGGAGAAAGATGTAGAAATAGACACCACTTGGAGAAGAAAGGATGAACTAATCAATGTACAACAAATCAGGGAAAGAGTTTTCATCAATGCCCAGCTACGCCAAGACAAGATCAAAGAGGATTTCTACAGACATACCAAGGTGGATGACTTCAAACTGGGGGACTTGGTATTAAAATGGGACACCAGGAATGAAGATAAGGGAAAGCATGAGAAGTTTGACCATCTTTGGCTGGGACCGTTTGGTATTGCAGCATACTATGAAAATAATGCCTACATACTACAGGAGAGTAATGGAGACATCGTTGAAGGAGGGCCTGTGAATGGAAGGTTCCTAAAACATTACATCATTTAAATAATCATCACCCCTCCCATTCATTGTACATAATCATTTTATGTTTTCTTTTTTCATAAAGAAGTTGGAATAAAAGTGGTATAGTTGAAGCCCGAGGTGAAGGCCTTGAGCTATGCAGGGTCGATTTTGAGTTTTTGAATAAAGGTTGTGTTATGACACTATGTTTCATAGGAATCATACAAATGACTAAGATTCTACCTTCATAAAGGTTGTGTGGTAAAGCATGTGGCATCCTGCCCATGATTTACAAGAAGAAGACATATATGATAAGTTGAAGGTTTTGAGACAGTATGAGCATGATTTTAGTTTCAAAGATTCATTTGCATCTTTACTAGATGGTTTAAACTCTTGAATGTAAAGGTTTCAAATAAATATCTTTCGAAAGCTAAGGGTCAAGATATCATGTGTTGTAAGTTGCCGAAAGTTCCCAATTTCGACAGCTAAAAAGGTAGGCGCAACTCTCAGATAGTTGCCGAAACTGCACAGTATGCTAACAGTTAGATTGTCCCATCAGACTCCCAAACCGTCGATAGTACACACACCATAATCATCTTAAGTGCTTACGAAATCACCTCCAGATATGATTTGCTTAGTCTTAGTAATTTATTTTGGTTTGTATTCATTATTTGATGAAGGATTCAAAACCCTAAGATATTGATTCAAAACCCTGCCATCATCAACAATAATTACCATTATCTTCTCATAAGAGAAACCATCATTGTCTGAGTTGGTTTTAAATAAGCCTCATTATCTAAGGTTCATTGTCTACCAAGTGTTAATTTCAAAGGTTTACATTCAAACCACTAGTCTACCTCACACATTTTCCTCCATTTGATTTCCATTTCACCCTACATCAACACTAATTTTCCACTCCAACCCGACTTTGTTGTTTGCAGGTATTAGCATTTGTTGCAGATGGCCAGTGGAGGAAATTTGCTCAGGATGGAGCTGAATGATGTCTTATATATGGAATCACATATTGAGATTTTCCAGATGTTCAAAGAAGAAGGTTGCTATAGGTATTGTGAGAAATTGTAGGGGTATCACCAAGGTGTTGTTGAAGCCTTTTCTCAAAGCTTTGATGGAGAAAAAGTAACCTTGGGTCCAATGTTAATGAAAATCGATGAGGCCAGTTTTGCAACACCAACATAGATGCATAGGCAAGGTGAGAGATGGTTTAAGACAAATGTCACTAAAGATATTGAGTTCAGGTCTTACCTTAAGCCTAAATTTCAAAGCATTATTTGGAAGAAGGATGTTCCCAAATCTTACCTGGAGGAGAAATGACAACATTTTCTTTAGGCAATTCAAGTGTAGATCACTTGTGAGGGTCGGTATGGTAGATTCATTCTCTATCACTTCAAACTGATGAATCATTTTATAGGGAAGTGTCCTCTAAATCTACCCCATTACCTTCATAGTAGCTTGACTAAGATGTCACACCAAGTTCAAGCTAAGCCTGATAATGTGCATAGTAGGATTTTCCATCATGGTATCATCAAACTTATAGTGATGGGGGAACTCCAAAGAAGAGAGAGGATATGGGACTATCTCCTGTTTTGGGGAGAATTCGAGCAAGAGATCCAACCTAAGGGTAAGAGGACACATACAAGGAAGTCATCTACACCAAAGAGAAACAAGAGAAAGAGAAGGGATATGTCACCAGTTCAGACAGAAGAGCCAATTCATTCATCCAGGCCCAAGGAGGAAAAAAGGAAGCTTGATTTTGATCAAGGAACTGAAGGCCATAACAACGTTGCTAATACGAACATTTTGAATTTGTGATACTCAGATTCTAAGTCTGAAACACCTATGGATGAGAGAGAGGAAACTGAAGTTGAAGCTCCAGATCTCGAAATACCTGAAACATCAACAAGCAAGATCAACAAATCATTAAAGATTAAGAAGATTAAAGAAGATATATTGGAGCTAACGTTGCTTGAGAGGGTTATTAAGTCCCCAAACCAGACTATAAAGAACACATTAGATGAGGTAAGAGATTGTTTTGAAAGGTAAGCTAAAATGCATGTAAAGGAGAAGAAGAGGAATACAAAATTGCTCAAGGAGGATCATAAGCTGCATAAAATGGTTATATGCTTAAGGATCAAACTAATGCTTAAAGATCCTAAGCCAAGAACACAACCTGATCTAGAATCTCTATCAGAAGCTGTTATGAACCTCAATGAAGATCCTCAAGGGTAGATAGATTGAAGAAATTCCATTTTTGAAATTTTGGAAAAGGTTTCAAAGACCTGCAGTTTTGGTAGCTTATCCTACTATGTTCCAGGCACGTTAGTTTCCAAATCCCAGGACTTTAGACAGCTTATCCTACTCTGTTTCAGGAACTTAAGTTGCCGAAAGCGTAAACACTTGAAAAACATTAGTCTTTTTGCCCAGGTCAAATATTTTTGTTGCCAAATCATTCAAGGAAGGTTTGAAATGAATTATAACTTTAAAATGGATAAAGATCATCCTCGTTTTCAGGGTTTACTGGAAAATAAAAGAATAAAAGGCTCAAAATTTATCCTATTTTTGGTTGAATATTTTCCTAGGTGCCAGAAAAGGATCTCGAGTTGCCTTGTCATCACCCAAAAGACTATTGAAGATGTCAAAAATTTTTGAAGACTACCAGATATGATAAGGGCTTGACCTCGTAAGATAGGACTTGATCCTACTTTTGTGAAACTGTTTGATTATGTACTATTTTTAGTATTTCAGATCCTCTTTGATAGGATCTTAGATTTTGATGTAAAGGATATAAAGCCTATGTTTTCAAAGTAATAGAGGGTTAGACTGGAAAGGAAGGATGGCATGGAAATGTCCCCATCCACTGTAAAAATGTTTCAAAGGTTGTAAGTGACTGTTATGGATGAATACAAAGGAATTATATTTCCATATTCTTGCATCATGTTTGAGTGGTGAAGTTTTTCCCTGATGTAACTTGTTGCTTTTCCGTTTCACATGCTTTTTCTTTCTTTATTGTTTATGAGAAGATAATGTGTAGTGTTTTTTCTTAACACCCTGTGCTGGCTCGAAACAATATTTATGTTTTCTTCCAAGTTTGAAATGTAGAATTCGGATAAGCTTTGCTTTGCATTTGAAATGAACCTCGATCTTTCTTCTTTTCCCATTTTATAAGCTCAAAGGATACACTAACATGATTACCCTACTTGGTTACATTTTGTTTCAGTTATTTGTTCATCTATCATCCTAACCTCTTGACTCCATTTTTCTAAATGGTCCTCTTTTGTGGTCTCAACCAAAAAATCTAAAAAACAAATCCTATTCTATATAGCTAGCCTAAGATCCATACTCAAACAAATCTAAATTTGACAGAGAGATCCCTCTCTGAGTCTCAGAGGGCTATATACTTGACTTGAAGTGGTTTTGTAGTTACCCTTGTCGATTTACTCCTCAGCCTGGGAAAATTATAGGGTGATACCATAATGGCGACCATACTGGGGACTTTCTCTAGTAGTGCACTTCAAGTTTTAGATATGATCACTGATGGTGGTTAGTGACCAAACACAAGAAGGTCGAGATCAT
The DNA here is from genome assembly GCA_009831015.1 of Picea engelmannii. Classification (NCBI taxonomy): domain Eukaryota; kingdom Viridiplantae; phylum Streptophyta; class Pinopsida; order Pinales; family Pinaceae; genus Picea; species Picea engelmannii. The sequence continues at coordinate 960,982 of ML779591.1, forward strand.
TCACCTCATGAATCCAATATCCATATCAGTTGCAATTCGAAGACTCCACTGGAGGAAGAACCATAAACATGACCAAGCAATCTGGAAAGAGTAGGTATTCAAGTCCTAATTGTATTCAAGATGTTATAGGATTTTTCTGTAATTATCTTCTCTCTTATTCTGATCCTGGTCAAGAGTACAATGTTGAAGTTTACATTGATCATTTTCAAATTGATGAGCTTCCATAGACTAAGCCCCAAATTGTAGATCATGTGCATACTCATACACATGTGCACATCCCAGATATACTTGTAGATATCCTAGTGAGACATAAGCCTCTTTCTTTATCTCCTTTTCTTGTTAAACTTTCAGGTAATTGTATTCCCCTTGCTTCACCTCCTATACCAGTAAAAGTCCTAGACAGATATAAACCTCTATATTTTCCTCGTATTCTCCATGACCTCCCTGTCAATTACGTCAATAATCTGCCCAGGTTTGATGGGGAAAATTTAACTATCACTGCTAAAAGTCATATCCAAAGCCTTGAGGATTTTCTTGATTTGTTTGAGGTGGAAGATGGTGATGCCTGCATCAGAATGTTTTCCCTATCATTGCAAGGTAAAGTTAGAAATTGGTTTAAGATTCTTCCAGCTACAAGCATTAGCAATTTCCATCAATTCACGCAAATTTTCCTAGATCGATGGGTGATCATGAGAAATGTATTTCTAATTATAGAAGAATATAACCATTTTAAAAGATGGCCAGGGGAGACAGTACCTCATTTTTCATCAAGGTTCAATAAGGTATATTATGCAATGCCTGCTGATATAAGACCACCCCTAGGATTATCTCACTTTCATTACCCCGATGCTTTCGATCCAAAGATGGCCTTTGAATTAAGAGAAAGGAACACCGCAACCCTAGAATACATACAAAATGTTGCAGTCGATGTGGAAGCTAACTTGTTGAACAAAAAAGAAAAGTTAGAATCATTGAGGAAAAATAAAACAGAAAGGGAGCATGTGAGGTCCTCAGAATAAAACATAGATATTCTGACGAACATTGTCAATGAAATGATGCAATCGATCAACAAGAAACGTAAACTTGTTGTTCAAAGACCACATGTCCCAATAGTTCCAGAACAGACAGGGCTCCATGTCCCCAAACACTTTGCATCCCATCCTTGGTATCAGGGATTGGATAATGATTGTTTCATGTATTCAATTCACAATGAAGTCCAAGATGAAATTCCAACTTAGCTTGCAGAAGAGCCATTAACTGATATGATGTGTATGTATGATGATTTTCCTTTCATGGATGATCTTCCCAAGTGTGATGAGGATTACATTCAGATGGATTTTCCAAAGCAATTAGCAACATATTGTTGGGAGGAAGATGATTAGTTTCAATTTAAATAGGACAACCAATCTGTACATAGCAATCATGACATCAAGGATCAAAATGCAAAAAGTCTCGGAGTAATTGTACAGACTTTACCCTTATGTTTCTCCTCTTTTAAATTTTTGAAGGAAATTTCTGAACAAGTGGTAAATATCAAAGAAGATAAATCTTCTGATGAGATAGTGAAGTATGTTAGTTTTGAGAAAGAGGCTATTTCAGTTCCAGGATTACAATCTCCAAGTTTCTCTAATTTTCAAAGTTCAGGGGAAAATGGAGAGCCTGAAGAAGAATTTGAAACAATGGAATGTAATTATGTACCATTAGTTTTTGACTCATTCATAATCTTGAAGGAGAATCTTGAGAAGATGTTGAAGGATAAACACACAGAAATCCAGAACCTGTCATTTAAATCAATGAAGCAATATTGTCAACCCTTTCAGGATCCCATAACAACAATTTTAGATGATATGTGTAGTCAAGAGCCTTTGCTGACATTCAATTATGGAATGAAAAAAATCTATGATTGTGATATGATCATACAATCAACTTCATTTCTCGGTTCAGTAGGAGGATCACCACAAAGCCCATCAGAGAATTTGTAGCCAGGTAAAGAAGTGTTGGAGGACACAGAAAGCATAGGTGTAAAATCAAGTCATGATGATGAATTGTTTGAAGTTGAAAATCAAAGGACGGGCCAAGGCTATATTGATCCTGTAAATACATATATGTAGAAATTCTTCAATACAGGATTCTTTCCATTTCTAGKATTTTTCCTATTTTTTAGGTTTATCAAATCTTTTGTGGTGAAGGCCATGCTGAAAACTACTCTCAAGCACCATTAGCAGGCCTAGTTATAAGTTTGATAAAAAAGCGGTAAAGAAGTAACATTATCACAACAAATGTTGGATTGGCTTCAATGGAATTTTTCCATTACTTAACAGAAATATAATCTTAGTAGGTTATATTAGTTAGGTATGCAAATAAGATTGTTAGATAAGTATCTTCATTTCTTTTTAGTTTAATTCTCAGCATTGGTTTAAATTTCTAGTTTCAGAATAATAGTCAGATTTTTCAAACTAGAGAACAGATTCAAGACACAGATCAGATTTATGTTTGTGGTTCAGTTACAAAGATCTTGGACATAAACAGATTGCAGGTTTGCGGATCATACAAAAGGTAAAGCTACATGGTTTTGGTGTTCTTGGAACCTCACAAGGAGAGTACCATCCCCAGGTGGAGCCACTGTTATGACCCTATGTTTCATAGGAATCATACAAATGACTAAGATTCTACCTTCAGAAAGGCTGTGTGGTAAATCATGTGGCATCCTACCCATGATTTACAACAAGAAGACATATATGAGTAGTCGAAGGTTTTGAGACAGTATGAATGTGATTTTAGTTTCAAAGATTCATTTGCAGCTTTACTAGATGGTTTAAAGTCTTGAATGTAAAGGTGTCATACAAATATCCTTCGGCAGCTAAGGGTCAAAATATCATGTGTTGTAAGCTTCCGAAAGTTCCCATTTTTGGCAGCTAAAAAGGCAGGTGCAACTCTCAGATAGTCGTCGAAAGTGCAGAGTCTGATAACGGTTAGACTATCCCATTGGACTCTCAAACCATCGATAGTAAACACACCATCATAATCTTAAGTGTTGTCGAAATCACCTCCAGATATGATTTTCTTAGTCTCAGTAATTTATTTTGGTTTGTATTCATTATTGATGAAGGATTCAAAACCTTAAGATATCAATTCGAAACCCTGCCATCATCAGTAGTCATTACAATTATCTCCTTGTAAGAGAAACCAGCACTGTTTGAGTCAGCTTTAAATAAGACTCCTGATCTAAGGTTCCTTTTCTACCAAGTGTTCATTTCAAAGGTTTCCATTCAAACCACTAGTCTACCTCACGCATTTTCCTCCATCTGATTTTCATTTCTCCCTACATGAGTGCTGATTTTCCACTCTAGCCTAATTTTGTTGTTTGTAGGTATTAATGTTTGTTGTAGATGGCCAGTGGAGGAATTTGCTCAGGAAGGAGTTGAATGATGTCTTATATCTAGAATCTCATCCTAAGATTTTCCAGATGTTCAAAGAAGCAGGTTGCTACAGGTATTGTGAAAAATTGCAGGGGTGTCACCAAGGTGTTGTTGAAGCCTTTGCTCAAAGATTTGATGGAGAAAAAGTAACCTTGGGTCCAATGGTAATTAAAATCGATGAGGCTAGTGTTGCAGCAACAAAAAAGATGCCTAGGCAAGGTGATATATGGTTTAAGACAACTGTCACTAAAGATATTGAGTTCAGGTCTTACCTTAAGCCTGAATTTGAAAGCATTATTTGGCAGAAGGATGTTCCCAGATCTTACTTGGAGGAGAAATGGTAGCATTTGTTTAAGGAAATTCAAGTGTACATCACTTGTGAGGGTATTTATGGTAGATTCATGCTATATCACTTCAAACTAATGAATCATTTTACATGCAAGTGTCCTCTCAATATACCCCATTAAATTCATAGGAGCTTGAAAAAGATGTCACACCAAGTTCAAGCTAAGCCTGATAATGTACACAGTAGGCTTTTCCATCATGGTCTCATCAATCTTATAGTGATGGGGGAACTCCATAGAAGAGAGAGGACATGGGACTATCTCCTATTTTGGGGAGAATTCGAGCAAGAGATCCAACCTAAGGGTAAGAGGACACCTACAAGGAAGTCATCTACACCAAAGAGTAGCAAGAGAAAGAGAAGGGCTCTGTCGCCAATTTAGACAAAAGATCCAATTCATTCATCCAGGATCAAGGAGGAAAAAATGAAGCTTAGTTTTGATCAAGGAACTAAAGGCCAAAGAAACATTGCTAATAGGAACATTCTAAATTTTCCATACTCAGATTCTGAGTCTGAAACACCTATGGTTGAGAGAGAGGAAACTGAAGTTGAAGCTCTAGATATTGAAATACCTGAAACATCAACAAGCAAGATCAACAAATAATTAAAGATTAAGAATCTTAAAGAAGAGATATTGGAGCTAAAGTTGCTTGAGAGGGTTATTAAGTCCTAAAACCAGACTATAAAGAACACATCAGATGAGGTAAGAGATTGTTTTGAAAGGTTAGCTAAAATGCATGTAAAGGAGCAAAAGAAGAATAAGAAATTGCTCAAGGAGAATCATAAGATGCATAAAATGGTTAGATGCTTAAGGATCAAACTAATGCTTAAATATCCTAAGCCAAGAACACATCCTCATCTAGAATCTCTAGCATAAGTTGTTGTGAACCTCAATGAATATCCTGAAGGGTAGATAGATCGACGAAATTCCATTTTTGCAATTTTGGAAAAGATTTCAAAGACCTGCAGTTTTGACAGCTTATCCTACTCTGTTTCAGGCACATTAGATGTCAAATCCCAGGACTTTTGACAACTTATCCTACTCTGTTTAAGGCACGTAAGTTATCGAAAGCGCAGACACAGGAAGAACGTTAGTCTTTTTTCCCAGATCGAATATTTTTCCTGCCAAATCATTTGAGGAAGGTTTCAAATGAATTATAACTTTAAAATGGATAAAGATCATCCTCTTTTTTCAGGGTTTAGTGGTAAGTACAAAGGATAAAAGGCTCAAAATTTATCCTATTTTTGGTTGAAAATTTTCCCAGGTGCTAGAAGAGGATCTCGAGTTTCCTTGTCATCACCCAGAAGACAACTAAATATGTCAAAAATTGCTGAAGACTGCCAGATATGATAAGGGCTTGACCCCTTAAGACAGGACTTGATCCTACTTTTGTGAAACTGTTTGATTATGTATTATTTTTAGTATTTCAGATCCTCTTTGATAGGATCTTAGATTTTGATGTAAAGGCTATAAAGCCTATGTTTTCAAAGTAATAGAAGGTTATACTAGAAGGGAAGGATGCCATGGAAATGCCCCCATCCACTGTAAAAATGTTTCAAGGTTTGTAAGTGACTGTTATGGATGAATAGAAAGGAATTATATTTCCAAATTCTTGCGTCATGTTTGAGTGGTGAAGTTTTTCCTTGATGTAACTTGTTGCTTTCCCATTTCACATTCTTTTTCTTTCTATATTGTTTATGAGAAGATAATATGGAGGATTTGTTCTTAACACCCTGTGCTGGCTCGAAACAATATTCATGTTTTCTTCCAAGTTTGAAATGTATAATTCGGATAAGCTCTACTCTGCATTTGAAATAAACTTCAATCTTTTCTTCTTTTCCCATTTTATAAGCTCAAAGGATCCATTAACATGATTACCCTATCTGGTTACATTTTGTCTCATTTATTCGTTCATCTATCATCTTAACCTCGTGACTCCATTTTTCTCAATGATCCTCTTTTGTGTTCTCAACCAAAAACTCTAAAAAACAAATCCTATTTTTCATAGCTAGCCTAAGATCCATACTCAAACAAATCTAAATCTGACAGAGAGATCCCTCTTTGAGTCTCAGGGGGATAGATCCTTGACTTGAAGTGGTTTTGTAGTTACCCCTACCAATTTCCTCCTCAGCCTGGGAAAATTACAGGGTGATAACAGGTTGGAGGATTCAGACTGTGAGAATAAACTACAGCCCAATGGGTAGGCACATGGTCTACCATTCTTTGCTACCTCACAGGGAGGATAACATCCCCAATAGGAGCCTATGTTATCACCATAATGATTTTTTATGGAATCCAATTCTCAAGACTTAGCTAAAGTCCAAACAAGTGTGGAGGCACGATAAATTGGAGGGACGAGCCCCATATGGTGGAATATGGATAAATCTAGTAGAGATGCGAGAGTGATGGGACCAATCAAGCCACAGATCTCATACACCACAGATCAATGGTCAACAATCACATTGCGTGGAGAACTAGTAGGGTGTTTAATTACGTGAAACCCTGTCGATGGAAATACCATAGTTTTGGTGCGGAACCACGTGGCGCCACCAGAGGAATATCAGGGTGAAAATTGGTCTAATCCAAAATTATTTGTCTCGTCCCTGATATCGGGAGGATTATATAAAGGAGGGCCTAGGGTCATTATTTTATGATATTTAAAAATCATTCGAATGTTTGAAATTTGGCGCAACCACTTTGTTCAAACTCAGGCTCAATAGTGCAATAGACTTGCGCATTCTTCACTAACTCACAGGTATTTTTCATTATGTCCATGGACCCTATCATTATGTTCGTAACATAACAAGACCCCACGTCGAAAGAGGAAACCCTATTTGACAAAGACTCCAATGTGTTCGACACTGTAATAAACGTCTCACCCATCTCTGTGTCTAGATCCAATTTTCTAGACAATGTAGGGAAACAATTATCCTTCCTTGAAGCGGTTCAAGCCTCCATAGTCCCCTCTACCATCGAAATCGCTTTCCCCTTCCCAGAATTCATAAGCTAGTGTGAAGAAAACTACTCACAAGAAGAAAGGGTCATTTTAAATAAGTTAGGGTCACAAATCCTCTGCAAAATACATATCCCATCAGCCCGATACACCCTCAGCGTACCAGAGTCACCCTCCACTATGTATGAACCCTTTGAGGAAGAAAAGTTAGTTGCAGTTTATAGAGAATGTTCCCCCAAGGTTAAAGCCCTATTTTTCCAGACAATTGTCAAACCTGAGCACCATTCTGAGAGTTTGTCTTTACCAATGAGTCTGAGCATCATGGTTATTGAAGTCCAGTGGGCATGTTCCATCCTCTACCAAATTTTAGGTTTAGATAATGACAATTACGTGGTTGAGGTCAGTCACTCCATTTCAGTTTTGATAAGTTTATATCCGATAACATACACAATCAGCTAGTGAATTTTCAATCACTAAGGCACTTCAGGTATTATACATACCTCTTGAAGATGTTCTTGGATACAAAAAAAATAGAGTTCCTTGAAGCTTCATTCATCTCAATTGAATGCAAAAGGACTCACAATGCTCATTTTCATAAATAAGACCATGTCCATGGTTTATAGCCTAATCTTCAGCACCGGCCTGCCAAGGATTTTGGAAGAAATGAAAAGTTATTTACAACCCAATCCAGAGAACAGGATAGGAGATTGGGTGATGTTCATGCACTCCACTGTGATTTGGGTATATGGTTATCAAGAGGGACCTTATATTTTTCCTGTTTTCTTGACTCCCAGAGTCTTTTCCCTGGAATTCATTAGGTAAAGAATCATCTCAGAAATAGAGCATTTTCTGAAAATGCACAAGGCATCTAACTTAAAGTTTCCTTTCATAATAGGACCCTTTGTGGTAAATACTAGGTCATGTTTGCCTCAGATCCAGGCCAAGCTCAATGAATTCGAATTTTCACAATTACAAGGGAGGAAATATGATCTGCATCAAGTCATATCTAAAATAAGGCTGATGAGAAAACAAGGCCCCTATGAGCATGAACATGTTCAAGGATTTGATAAACTGGTTTTGGGGTCTAAATATGTCTAAAAACAACCTTAGTTTAACATTAATTTATCAACTCGAGGATTCGTCTTTTATCTCAAGAATATCAACAAAGTCTATGTAGATAGCTTGTAGAGGCTAAAATCGTGTAGTTAAAACAAATATGAGTTTATCAACAATCAAGTTCCTCAAACATTCATTAAAGATTCTAGGATTTGAAATCTAATGTTGTGCAATGGAAAGGAACTAATTAATCTATTGAATTCATTTTAACTAAAATCATTAATTGAATCTAAATAAAGACTTGCAGAATTGACTATTACTATGAATCAAATTACCGGAAAGGAAAAGGTGAATTACTTTATCTATGGAAAGAAACAATGACTATAATCTAATCGAAAGAGACAACAATTGTACTTCTATTGAAAGGAACAACAACTATATCTTAACAGAAAGGAACAACAAATGTAAACTAATTGAAAGGAACAACAATTGTGAATCTAAGTAAAAGGAACAATGCATATGAAATTATGAGGAACTGTCATGCATCAAATCTCAGTAATAGAAATTGGAACAACAATCATCTAATGCTTAAGGAAATATATATCTCTTGCAAATGATATAAAATCATCAACACACTTATGCATTCATTTAACTACTGTAAAAGAGAATCGAATCAAAAAACATAAATTGAACTGATATAATTATAGGTTGAACAGTAGATCCTTCAGACTGGGCCCTTGGTCCTTAGAAACACTGCTATTCGAAACTCAGTATGTAGAAATGGTAAAACCGCTCAAAACTTTTATTGATTTCATAGCTGGTACAACATTTACAAAAACTGCTAACGCAAAGCAATTCTAAGTTCTGAGTTCTTGGGTGCAATTCTTCTATATCCCTTCCAGGATCTATTACCCCTTATATATTACAATAATCTGGGTAAATTAAGCTATCGTGAGGATCAAGAGTTCCTCCGGATTGCTTTACTATTATAAAGTTACAATATGAGAAATTCAATCATCTTCAAAACTGCCTTGCGCCATAAAATCCTCAACCTCCAATAGCTTGCGCATATTCAAGATTTCCTTTGCTATCTCGGGTTTGAAAATATTTAACCAATACTATAACAAAATCAAACAATTCCAATCGTATTTTAGGATCTATGTAATTTAATTTCAACAATAACGCTAAAAGGTATATTATTCATTTTCTATCCTATTTGCTCGTAATTAACTGAAAAGTCAATCAAGATGATATTATGAAATGTGAGAAAAAGGAAGATATTTATACCTTTTTCATAACCTAACATACCCCTATCTTACCTTCTTGCATGTCCTCATGCAAATTGAGATCTTACATGTAAATCAGTAATGTTGTAAGGTGGAAAGGTTGGTTCACCAGGCCTCCTGAATCCATTGCTTCTTTTGAGTTCTCCAAAAGAAGCATCCTCCCTTTTCTTGTTGATTTGATAATATTTTTGGTAACTTTCTAGAGGAAACCAGATGATAGGGGGATTATATCTGCACCCAATCCAAGCAGGTCCTTCCTCTTGGAGCAGTCTAGAATACCTTTCTATTTTGAAGGTAGCTGCAAAGAAATTCTTGTACCCAAAGGGTTCCCTACTCTTTACTTCACTGGAGGATGCATCCCATCTCATTTTAGAAGCAGGAAGAGCTTCTTCATTAAGCTCTCTAAAACGTGTGATACCTGAACATATAACCTGAAGATGGATAGGGGATAAGGAGTCTATGACCCCCCTTCTTTTCATAAAGTTTTTATGTCGCATAATGGATAGAAATGACTTTGGAGGCTCTCCCTTGACCCAGAGATCTAGCCCAGTTTCCCTCTTTAGGAAGGTTTTGTGAGCTTTACCCCATGTGACTTGGTTATGAGTAAATGATAGAAATGCTTGAAATTGTATGTCACCTATGAATGGGCTAGGGTGATCTTTCCTTTCTTCTTCCAGAATGAAATTATGAAAGTATAACTCACACAGAAGGTATTGTACCTTTTCGTCATGCTCTCTGAAACATGAAATAAACTCAGGTACAGTGGCAAATGAAATGGGTTTACCTTCTTCGATGGCATTCACTCTCAATAACAGATATTGTTCCAGCAACAATAAAGTGTAATTGGTGGCAGGGGCTCTACAATTAATAACATCAAAGTAGACATCACAGATTTATTTGATTTGCTCCAAAGATTTTTCCAATTGGGTGTGTACCTTCTTTACCTTCCCTTGGGCTCTGGTGAGCTCAACATAGGTCTCACTCTCTTTTGTTTTCATGTCCCTAATTTTTTTAGCAATCTTTTGATGTTCAACCCTAGTGACCATCTCATCTTGGTGTTGAGCCAATGCTCGTTGGGCTCATCCCAGCTCTGCCTTTAGCTTATCAATGGTGACACCCTATGCTTGAGATTGGGATGCTTGGTATTCTTCCATAGCGCCCATCTCCTCCCTGGATTGAGTTAATTCTTGTTGGGTCTGTATAAGCTCTGCTTCCAGTCTGTCCACAATAGCACTCTGTTTCTGGGATTAGAGTGCTTGATGCTCTGCCATAGTCAGTTATTCATTTTTGTTTTGAATCAAGGTTTGTTGAGACTACATCAATTCTTCCTCCAATCTCTTGATGGTAGCATTCTGCTCAAGGAGTTGAGTTGTTTCCTCTAAGACTGGGGTATCTAACTGCATCTCATCATCCATTGTTTCTGTAGTTGTCATCATTTCCTGTGTTTCTAAGGGAATTACTTCCTCATTTTGAGCTACTACCTCTTCTACTACTATTTCTTCAGGGTGTGTGTATCCCTACAAAATTTGTAGTGACTGCTTCTTTAGGAAGAGGGTTTCTTCCTTGCACTTTCGCCCTTTTGTTTTTCTAGCTTCTTCCTCAATTATTTAATAATTTCTTTGAGTTTACCCACCTTTTTATTTAATACTCAAGCCTTCTTAGCCTTTTTCTTCAACAATTTGTTTTCTTTTTTTAGCTTTCTAATTTTCTTATGGCTCTTGGCTGATTTCTGTATATGAGAGGTCTCAAGGTATTCTTCATTTTGGCTAGTAGATGGTTGTTCCTATGTTCCTTCCAAATGTTCTGTCTATCCAAGAGGGCTTCTCATTTCAAAATGAGATTCTTCTTGTGTTGTGTCCTCTGGGAAAGACATTTCAATATTAGGAAAATCTTCAGCTGGTTTTGAAGAGGAGGCTTGTTCTGGGAATTTTTTTGGATTATTTGTTCCTCTGTCAATTGAGGTTCCTAAGCTCCCCAAAAAATAAGCTATTTATACCTCATAGCTCTTCAAAAATTATTCTTTCAGATGCTCTAATGTCGGTTGGGTGTCTTCCTGATCATTCCTTTATGAGGTTTGTTCTACTTGCCCAATTTCTTGAACATTTTCCTGTGGAGACTGTTCTGTAAAATTCTGAAGTTCTTCAGGTTGTTTTGTTGTATCCTGAATTGCTTCAGTCGTTTCCTGAATTTGTTTGCTTCTCCTCCTTGTATTAATGATGGCTTTAGGGGCAGTCATTGCTCTCTTCCTCTTTTTAGTTAATGCCTGTGTTTGTGAGGTCTAGGCCTCTATGATTTGGGTAGGGTCTGCCTCAGCTTCGGTTTGAGGAGATGGAATTTCTCTTTGGGTAGTAGTCTCCTCTGCCTGTCTATCTTCAATTTCCTGTGGTGGGTCTTCATGGAATAATTCAGGCTTCTCCAGTTGTGGAGGTCTATTGGCCATAATTAGACTATCCCAGGTCAATTGAGTTTCACTCAGTGCTTTATTTTTTATCAGTTTAACTAATCTGTGGTGACTAATAACAGTAACATAATCCTTGGAATTTTGTGTTCTTGAGAAAACCTCATGTAATATGGAATTCAGAAAGAAAGGTAGATTAAGTACTAACCATTTTTTTAAGGCTGCCAACAATTTGAGGTGGCGAGTTCGAATTACATTGTATCGTCCATCACAGGTAATGTACCACTGAATTACCCCTGCTAGTTCCTTCCATGGTTCTCTGAAGGTACTGGGATTAAGCCCCTTTCCCTTCTTATCCAATTCTTCCCCAGTGTCTGTGAAAGTTTCCACAACTTCCTTCAGTGTTGTGTATCTTCCTGTCCACTGAATTCCCTTGTTAGGGAGGCCTGTGACCTTTGATAATATTTTCGGGGTGGATGAGATTCATATACCTTGTACCATAGATATTTCTCCTTGTAGATTCTAAAAGAATTCAAGACAAGTACTATGTCCATCCCAGACAGTGTAGGATATCTCTTGCCTGCTCTGTAACCTGTAGTAAATTTGTCTCCCTGCACACACTTCTGCCACCCATTTTTGTGAGAAAATGTGAATGACTATCGTTCCTAGTAGTAGATTTGGTTAGATCAGATTGGAGGAAAAAATTACCGAAAATAGAAAATATCAAAGAACAACAAGTGTTTACAAATGTGGGTATTTATTACAATCATTATTATCTTATTGGAAAGTGCACTGAGCATCCACTCCCCTCTTTAATGTAGAGGTCGACCTCGATCTTCATCATAGGGGAAAGTAATGAGTGTAGGTATTTCCAGTGAGGGATAAAGATTGCACTGCCGCCACCAATGGGGATCAATCATTAATTCGCAAACAACATATTTTAACGGTAATCATTGAACGTTAGTCCTCTTTCGTGGAAAGAAAAATTGAATTTAATATACCTATACTCAAAAAAAATGTTTTTAAGGATACATAAGCCGAATAAATTAAACCTGTTCATTTAAAATAATATCCCACATATCATAATGTTGTTACTTTTCCATTTTATTGAATACAGCCGAAATTATAGCCTCGTTATTGAGTGAAGGAAATATAGAGACACCCAGAAACTTGGCATTTAAGGTAAACTTCCATACCCCAGGCAGAGCCACTGCTACCAGCAGGCATCCATAGCCTTGATAGGGTTTCCTTTTAACCCTTAGATGAGCCTGTATGATTGATAAATATTTGAATAGTTTTTTCCAAAAAGACTACTATCCTGGTTTGGTAGCCAGATGGTGATAATGCCACTCACTAGATTGTAACTTAAGTGAACAAGCCGGCTCGTGATGAGAACCCTTGTCCTTTGACAAAAAAATGTCAAAGGCCATTGCCATGGTGTGGTAGCCATAATGGGAATGTCACTTATGTTATTATCCTATGACCGTGGTAGGTTGGCTTGTGATGAGACCCCCTATTCTTTGTGGAAAATGTTTTTATTACTTTTTTTTTTAATATTTGAGTCGTCTTTTCCCAAAAAAAGACCATTATCCTGGTTTGGTATCCAGATGATGATAATTCCACTCACTAGAGTGTAACTTAAGTGAAAAATCCAGCTTGTGATGAGACCTCTTGTCCTTTGACAAAATAAAATGTCAAAGGCCATTGCCCAAGTGTGGTAGTCATAGTGGTAATGTCACTTAGGTTAGTATCCTATGATCATGGTAGGTTGGCTCGTGATGAGACCCCCTATTCTTTGTGGGAAAAAAAAGAAATTTTATTGCTCTTTTTTTTTTTTTTTAATATTTGAGTCGTCTTTTCCCGAAAAAAGATGATTATCCTGCTTTGGTATCCAGATTATGATAATGCCACTCACTAGAGTGTACCATAAGTGAACAAGCCAGCTCGTGATGAGACCTCTTGTCCTTTGACAAAAAAAAATGTCAAAGACCATTGCCCTGGTGTGGTAGCCATAGTGGGACTGTCACTTAGGTTAGTATCCTATGATCGTGGTAGGTTGGCTTGTGATGAGACCCCCTATTCTTTGTGGGAAAATAAATAAATTTTATTGCTCTTTTTTTTTTTTTTTT